>CM060690.1:130397132-130537604 GCA_030686995.1 Artemisia argyi | reverse complement strand
TGCTACGATGATATGTAGGATATTATGAGTCTTACCGTGATATTAACGATTTTACTTAAAAAATTACGTTGATATTAGTAAAAAAAAACTTAATAACACTGTTCTTTTATTACGATATTAAGAAAAAGTTACGGTGATATAAAAAAAAATTAACTTTGATATTAAGAAAACATGATAGTTACGGTGATATTAACAATTTTTATTAAGAAAAAGTTTTTATGATATTAAAATAATTTATATCACTGTTTTTTTATTATGATATTAAAAAAAGTTACGGTGATAATAAAAAAATTAACTTTGATATTAATAAAACATGATAGTTACAGTGATATTAACAATTTTTATTAATTTTTTTTATTATATTAAAAAAGTTATTGTGATATTAAATTTTATATTAAAAAAAAAGTTTATGTGATATCAAAATCTGATTTTGACTTTTTTACAAAAGTCAAAATCATAGCCTAATATCACAATACCTTTAACGATGAAAATGATCTTTT
The DNA here is from genome assembly GCA_030686995.1 of Artemisia argyi. Classification (NCBI taxonomy): domain Eukaryota; kingdom Viridiplantae; phylum Streptophyta; class Magnoliopsida; order Asterales; family Asteraceae; genus Artemisia; species Artemisia argyi. The sequence continues at coordinate 130,537,104 of CM060690.1, read as the reverse complement.
TTTGAAATTTTTTTCAGCGATTTATAATTATTTGTTGTTCTCTTTATTTTTTTAATTTTTTACAGATTTTTTTGAATTTTTTTCAATAAAAAAATCTACTATGATATTAACGATTTTTACAAAAGTCAGGATATTTACGATAATGCCACTCCGCTTTTTTCAGATGGTTGACTAGATGGATGGCTGAGATTCGTCCGTACATCCGCATTAAAATCCAAAAATGTAGCGGATCCCTTCCCTACATACATATATATATATATATATATATATATATATATATATATATATATATATATATATATATATATATATATATATATATATATATATATATATATAACAGGATGTACATGACGTCTTCAATGCCACATATGCATCTATAACGACACCTCAACGCCACTAGACGCTACCTAAGCAACATGCCACGTAAGCATGCCACATAAGCAATTTATTTAATGATTTAATTAAACTTTGTATTATTTCGATTTTAATGTGCCGGACATTTTGCGAATTTAATTTACCCATTTATTTAAATTTTGTATTATTCCGAATTTAATTTAGCCAGATATTTTGTTTGATTAATTTGCCCAGATATTCCGAATTTAATTTAGCCAGAAATTTTGCATGATTAATTTGTCCAAAAAGGCATGATATTGGATTCGAACCTGGGTTGTGAATAAGTGCTACATATCTTTTAACCCCTGCACTAACACATTGTTTGGAATTCATTTTGCTACTTATTATCTATAAAGGCATCTAAACGGTTTTTACAATTTTACTCATGATAAAAATAAAAAACTAGATATTGACTTTTATCATATAATTTAGGGAACAAATAACGTTTATTTTTTTTAGCTAATTACAATTTACAATATTGTAACCTAATATATCACCAAATCATTTGGGTATTCCGTGATTTATTAGGAGATAAGTTTAGAAATAATTTTGTGATATTTTTTAAAACTTTTCAAAGACTTTTTGATAAGTATAATCCTCAATATTCGTACCCTAATTTTGCAGTATATATACAGAATTGAGCATTCCTCTGTAAACATGCGAACGATATACAAAAGCAACATAAAAGATGCGGCGACTGAGGCATTCGTTGCGCCTTTATAATGCTGAAAAAAACCAAAAACATGATAATTCTATGCAAGGTATTCTTCTACATCCAAAAATTTTGATATACTATTTGTTATATTGATGTTATAATTCGTGTAGTTTTATAAATTTACAGTGTCTAAGTCACCAGAAGAGTCTGCATCACAAAGGATAAAGATCTTAAAAAAATCAACTTCTGGTATATGAATTACTGATTATTTTAGATATATAGTTTGATATATGTATGAATTGCCAATTATTTTAGATATGTGGTTTGATATATTAGGTATTTATCATATATATGTGTTAATTTTTACAGTTTTAAAAGGTTCCAAAACCCAAAGCATACAAATCGAGCCAGTCATTATCGAAGGTGATATATGACTCCTCCCAAACCAACCAGTCAGCCTTGTGAAGCTGTTAGGCCCACCTGGGAGAAAGTGCAAGTTAATATTGACCGTGGAAATATAGGGAAATCCCCGGATCGTTAAATCCCAACGAGATTGAAATTGTATTTGTTGACGGATAGAAAAGTGAGTGGTACTGAGGACAGTAACAAATATGTTTTGAGAGTTGATTACACTACTGATTGCTTGATATTTGGAAAATATGAAATTATAATAGAAATACAGAAATAAACACAAAATCAAATAATCAGATAACAGACAGAGAAAAGTGGTATTTAACAAGTTACAAACTACAGGGACTAAAAGTGAAACTTTTTAAACTTAATATTAAAGAAAATAGAAAATGAATTTGAAATTATGAAAATGATTATTATAATTTTTAATTACTATTTAATTAATAAAATTAATTAAAATCTAATTTAAGACTTAATTTAAATTAACTAAAAATTACAACTATTACAAATAAACCTAAAAACTTAAATAAATAATTTCTAAACTTAACTAAGAACTTGAAGAAAGTATAAAAAATTAAAATAAATATTTTTGTCTTTTTATAAGTATTTTATTAATTAATAACTATTTAACTTAATTAAACTATTTTAACTATTTTAAATTATTATTAATACTAAATTACCTTATAAAATTATGATAAAATTTATAAAACTATTTAAACACTACAGGAATACTACAAAATTATAAAAACTTGCTAAAAATTATATTTAAGCTAATTGACTAATTAATTACTTATTAATTAATTTTAAGCTAATTTAATTAATTTAAATAAGAAAATTATAAAATGAACAGTGTAAATTATGAAACTATTTTTTAAAAGTCTTAACTATATTATAAAACTTAGGAAAAATATAAAATTCTACTTTAGTTGATTAAAATTAAATAAAACTATTTAATTACTAATATTACCTATTTAATTATTTAAACTAGTTTTAAATCTAATTAATAGTAAACTGTTTAGGAAAATTCTAAGAAAATTATTTTAACTACTTTAAGGTACTAAGTAATTTATAAAATTATAAAATTAAACAAATGCTTATTAATAAGCTAAAATGAAAATTAAATAGATAATTTCTATTAAATAGAAGCTATCACTATTTTTATGTTTGCTTTTTCTGGTTTTTCTTTTACAAGACTACTTAAATACTTAAATTAAGAAACTTTTACAAAGGAAACTATTTTAGAAATCAAGAATAAGCACTGAAAGTGCTTATTAGCTTAAACAGTTGACTAAGGTTGACTAAACTAGGAAATAAGCTAAACTGAGGTTATGTGGGGTCCACTATGATGAAATCTAATTTATCTAAGTTACTTAAACCTAATTAAGCTAAATATGAAGAGATAAGCTCCTAAGATAAGCTGAAAATTCCAAATAAGCACTTGCTTATTCTTCTTCTGACTCAGAAATGGGACAGAGATTGGTGGCAATTTAAGGTGGGGTCCACTGGTTTGTAGGTCAAACTATGGGTCAATTCTTGAACCTGGGTAGGAGGGGGGTTGTAATAAGCTAGGTTTGAGGTGTGGGTCCTAATGGTGTGGGCTGCAGCCACCAATTAAGTTGGTGGTGTGGTGGTGGTGTGCTGATGTGCAGGGCAAGGTTATGCCTTGCAGTTGTGTTCCAAGGGTTGTGGGGTCCACAAGATTGAAATAGGGTTCAAGCTAAGCCTAGGGGTTCAACTATGGGATGGTAAGCTACAGATTAAACTAATAAGCTAAGCTTATGGCTTCCTAATAAGCTCAGAGTGAGCCTATGGATTGGTGATCATACACTGAGTAATCAGTGTAGCTTGTTTCACAAAGGTCACAATTTGGATCCTAAAAGCTATCCTACTATAAGCTAAAAGCTAAACTAAGCTTAGATGAGATAAGCTGGACTAATAAGCTATAAATTAAGCTAATGGTTGGGGTGTGGGGTCCACTGGATTGATAAGAAATCACCAATAAAGTTGTGGTGATGAACTGGGTCCAAGTGAGCAGGGCACACCTTTGCCCTGCAAGTAAGTTTGAGGTTCTGTGGAGCCTAGATAAAAAATCTTAAAATTATAAGACTTATTGGAACTTAAAGCTGAGGTGGTATACTATTAAACCTGAAAAGCACTAAGTGTAATTCTTAACACATAAATCTACAAAAATCTCCTAAGATTTGAGAAAATCTGAGAGCAACACTTTTGACTTTTTGATTCTTGATGAACAATTGACTTTTATGAACTTCTGATTGATCCTACTTGTTTAATAAGTTGTTATAAGTTAATTTAAGGTTAAATGAAGCTAGGTTACTAACTTGTGAGATGATATGATGAGACTTGAACTCCAAAATCACCACAGTTAGCTGTGGTGATGTATTTCTTGTGATTTTGACTATATAGTGTGTAAGACTTGGTTTTATGCTTCTAATATCCTACTTATGACTTATTCAACCTATCCACAACAAAAAGATACCAGAACAACCACAAAGTCACAGGTTAATTAACTAATCCAAACACCCCTATTCCTAGACTGTTTTGAGATTTAAGAGGTAAATGGCTTACAAAGCTTATTCTACTGATCCAACATGACTTTTTAAGTTATAATAGATATAATTAAGCACTTAGGAACAGAAATTTACCACAGATACACAAGTTTACAAGATAAGCTATATGGACTGTTTGATTTTCTATTTTTTAGTAACTATGAATTTCAACAAATAAGGTACTGAGTTTAGGTTATATTATCACTAGTTAAGACTGAATAAGCAATAAGCAACTGAAAAAGCTAAGTAATAAGCAAGGCTACAGTAAAAAGACAGAAATGAGAGATTTGAAACTTACAAATTGCTTTCCTGCTCAAAACCAAGAACCAAGAACAACCTATTGAATCTCCACAGATTCCCTAACCCAAGGCAATCCAAAATTTACCCTGCTCCTACTTGATCATGTTTGAAGAACTGATTTTTGAATTTTTCTTTATTTTTTTGTATTTTTGTGAATTTTTTACCTTGAACACTAAATTGATTGATAAAGTTACTAAAAGCTTACACAAGCTTTCTGAGGAGCTTATATGAACTTATTAAGTCTTTAACATCCACTACAAACAACAATTTAGCTTTAATGAGATTTAAGAGATTGAAACTAAAATTTGCATAAGATTGAATAGCTAGAGAAACTTGAAATTTATTACTTATAAAGAGTTACAATACACTTGAAACACTTATAACACTGCTTAGAAGCTTAAGTTTACACTAGAATTTGGAAATTAGATTAAACGACATACAAATATTGAAAATAAACTAGGTAGGTTTCTTCTTTGCTTCTCTTTCTTTTTATAGGCTCCAATAAGCATCCAGGTGTCATTTTGAAGCTTTTCCACTTCATCTGAGCCTTCCATTCTTCTGCATTGATCCCATCCGTTCAAATGAAAAATGGCGCCAAAAGTCTCCAAGTAAACTTGGAGAATACGTTCTGTAATTAAAAACTTTTGGTATCATGTGGAGGTGTCAGGGGGCAAGGGGAATGCTTTGGGGGCAAGTTGGGGTAATAAGGAAGAAAACAGAGGAGCAGGGTATGGTTTGGAGTGAAAAGGGTGGGAATTGCATTAAATGCTATGTGGTTTGGTGTGTGAGGTGGAAAGGAGGTGAGGGGAGGTGTAGGAGGGCAGCTGTAAAGGTGGATAGGTGGTGGAAACCACCCTGGTTTCTGGTTTTGGAGGGAGGTGGGAGAAGGGTGTACAGTAATGGTGGTTTGGGTGGTATTGGTGGTCAAACGGGGGTCAAACCCCGTATTATAATAAAAGGGTGTTGGATTGGGCTTATTTTTGGGCTAGGGGTGTATGGGCTGGGTAAGGTTTTGGTTTTGGGTTTATTAAAATAAAAAAGGGCCGGTTTGGTTATTTAGTGAACAAGGACCAATATTGTAAATTTGGCAAAGTTGAGGGGCTGTTATTGTGATATTTCCCAAACACTCATAAGGATGTAATTTGCCAAGAACCAATAATACAAGGACCAAATTCATATTTTACCATTTTTCAAAATTACCGGGGACCTTTTCTGCCATTTTTCAAACTCCAGGGACCTTTATTGTAAATTTGGATTTTTAAGGGATTAAACTTGTAATTTCTCAAAATGTTATCAAAATTGTTCCATTTTGTCATTCATGCATAGTACAAGGGTATTATTTGTAAATATTTCAGTTTTGAATACCCAGGGACTATTTTGCCAATTTTGAAACTTGAGGGGTAAAAATTGCCAGTTTGTGTAAACTTTTATCCAGGGATGTTTTGTGAACATTTTTGGTTTCCCAAGGACTTAAGTTGACTTTTTATTCATTTAAAACCTTCAGGGACTAGTTTTGTCAATATTTGAAACTTGAGGGACTGAAACTGCCAATTATGCAAACTTTGTACGTTTTTCATTTGTTTTTGCATATTTTGTATTTGAAACATATAAAACACTCTTCTGAGATATTTTAAGTATTATAATGCATTTTTGAGTGTTTTTGTACGTTTTGGCAGTTCAGATTGGTACAAAATGATGAGTATTTAGATACTCATCAATCCCCCACACTATACTATTGCTAGTCCCTAGCAATCTATTTGAGAAAAACTTAATGGATTTGAAAAATTCTTTACCAAAAGCCATCACTTCTGGAATAGCCAGGTGTAAGAACTGTGGCACACCTGATAACCGTGTGATTTTTAGCAAACCACCAGCTGTCAACGGATTTGATTAGTCTTAACCAAAAGCCGTTTGCTTCTGGACTAGCCAACTCTTGATGGAATAGTCAACATCTTGGTGAGCTGATTACCAATTATGGTTTTCCACGGCCTTTACCACAAGCCATAATCTTGCGGGCTAGCCAACTCATTTGTTTTCGGGGAGCTGAGGAACCATACAATTTTTGGCAAATTGCCAGCCATAAACGGATTTGAGATGTCTTTACCAAGAGCCGTTTGCTCCTGGACTAGCCAATCCTGTTGTGGGTTAGACATGGAGGATTGATACCATTTTATCTCATTTCTAAGTGTGAAAAAACTGGTAATTTTGATCAAATGGGGGTTCTTGATGGAACATGTGTTGTGCATTCGTGAGAACGCTCCCCCACACTTAGAACTGAATATTGCCCTCAATATTCACAGTACTTGGTGTCCCACCAAGACTTTAGAACGTAAGGAGGCAATACTTTTAACCTTTTTATTTTACTCTATTTACATACAAACTCACTTTTTTTCTTTTTATTTGACTTGTACCATTTTTTTTTTTTTTTTTTTTTTTTTTTTTTTTTTTTTTGAACTTTGAAAAAAAAAAAAAAAAATATTTTACATATGTACAACATGTGGTTCGTCTCCCCCACACTAGGGTGTTAGAAAAGAGAAAGAAATCAGAAATATGAGTGAAAACCCATATTGCTATGCTTTTGATTACCGAGTCACTAGCTTGACTCGACCTCGAATTGACTTGTCATGAGGTAGCTTGTTTTTGATTCCCGAGTCACTAGCTTGACTCGACCCCGAATTAAAATTGTCCTTGGGGTAATGGAGTGAAATTGTCACTCAAAGATTGGGTGAGAAATAGGAGTGGGATTTCCACTCACAGAATTATGAAATGATAAGATAAAGGAGATTATTTTTGATTTTTATCTTTTATAAATGTTTTTGTATTTTTAGATTTATATATATATGTACAAAGAAAGAAAATTCCTAACAACCGCCCCTTGAAAGGGAATCTGGGTTTGACAGAGCTCAGTAACTGTAAACAGCCAACAACCAAATGTTGTAACTGAGGGACTAATCAAACTGGGCAAGTTGTGTGCATAGGAAAAATGTTTTTGTATTTTATATTGTTTATGAAATAATATAATATATGTAATCACTACCTCCCAGGCTTGTGTCAGGTTTACCACGCAAGCTAATTACTTGTGAATAATTAACTGTAATAAATGTGTCCTGACAGCCCGGGAGTTGAATGATAAAGTATAATATACATACAAGGATAGAAATTTGAACAAAATACAAAATTCATTATTTATTATTATGTACATGATACTAGTGTTTTTGTTTTCCGAGTCACTAGCTTGACTCGACCCCGTATTTATTGGTCCATGGGGTAAGTTTGGAGATCCGGGACAACCATTGGTTGTATGTCCCCTCCAAAATAGTGTTTTAGCCGATGTCCATTTACTTTAAAATTGGGACCGTCGGGTTGTAATAACTCAACAGTTCCATAAGGGTATACTTTGGTTATAGTAAATGGTCCAGACCAACGGGTTTTTAGTTTACCCGAGAAAATTTTCAACCTTGAATTGAAAAGAAGAACTCTGTCACCAACGTTGAAAACGCGGTTCTTTATTTTAGAGTCATGTATCTTCTTAGTCTTTTCTTTATAGATTAAAGAATTTTCATAAGCTTGATCACGTAATTCATTTAGTTCGTTTAGTTGAACTTTACGGTGATCACCCGCTGTCTGAAGGTCGAAATTTGCATGTTTTAAGGCCCAATAGGCCTTATGTTCTAATTCAATTGGAAGATGACATGCTTTCCCGTACACTAACTTATATGGAGTACACCCAATGGGTGTTTTGTAAGCAGTGCGGAAAGCCCATAATGCATCGTCCAGCTTATTCGACCAAGAGGCACGGTTTTCACCAACCGTCCTCTCGAGAATTCTCTTAATACCCCGATTCGAGACCTCCACCTGCCCACTTGTTTGGGGGTGGTATGCTGTAGAAAGACGGTGAGTTACACCATATTTCAGCATTACTCTTGCAAATTGTTCATTGCAAAAATGAGTACCACGATCACTGATAATAGCACGAGGAGTCCCGAATCTGGCAAAGAGAGATTTTAAAAATTTACAAACTACTCGGGCATCATTGGTGGGTAAGGCTTTTGCCTCAACCCATTTTGACAGATAGTCGACAGCGACGAGTATATACTTATTCCCTCGTGAAGACGGGAATGGCCCCATAAAATCAATGCCCCACATATCAAATATTTCACAGACTTGGATGGCGTTTTGTGGCATCTCATTCTTTTTAGAAATATTCCCGTGACGCTGGCAAGCCTCACAGGTTTTGATAAGTTCATGGGCGTCTTTATATATCGTGGGCCAAAAGAATCCTGAATCAAACACCTTTTTGGCGGTGTAGTTTGGGTTATGATGTCCCCCCGTGGGTCCATCATGACAAGCTTTAAGAATTTCCATGGCTTCTTGGCCATGGACACACCGTCGGATGACTTGATCCGCACATATTTTAAACAAGTAGGGGTCATCCCAGAAGTAATGTTTTACATCTTTAAAGAATTTTCTTTTCTGTTGGGACGACATCCCTTTCACAACGAAATTTCCCGCACGGTAATTTGCAAAATCGGCAAACCATGGAGTTGTGGTATTATCCCGGTTAGAGATGAGATTTAGAGTCTCCAGAGGAAAAGTTTCATTAATTTCTTTTCTCTCGAGAATATCCTGATGAGGATTTTCTAACCGGGACAAGTGATCAGCTGCAAGGTTCTCTGCTCCTTTTTTATCTCTTATGAGAATATCGAATTCCTGGAGGAGCAGGACCCACCGGAGCAGTCTTGGCTTTGCATCCTGTTTAGTGAACAGGTATTTTAAAGCCGAATGATCCGTATATACCACGCTTTTGTTTAAGATTAAGTAAGACCGAAATTTTTCGAAGGCATATACCACGGCTAATAATTCTTTTTCTGTGGTGGTATAGTGTGTTTGAGCTTCGTTCATGGTCTTACTTGCGTAGTGTATTGGCTGAAAATGTTTGGTTTGTCGTTGTCCCAGAACTGCACCAATAGCGAAATCGCTAGCATCGCACATAAGTTCAAAGGGTAAGTTCCAGTCGGGGGCAACAAGGATTGGTGCCTCGGTAAGCCTTTTCTTTAAAATTTCAAAAGCTTCGATGCACTCTGGTGAAAAGATAAAAGGAGCATCCTTTTCAAGAAGATGAGTCATAGGCCGGGCTATTTTGGAGAAATCCTGAATGAATCTCCGATAGAATCCGGCATGTCCGAGAAAACTCCTTATTCCTTTAACAGTTGTGGGATGAGGCAGTTTAGCAATAACATCAATTTTGGCCTTATCGACCTCAATCCCGCTTTTTGAAATTTTATGGCCGAGGACAATGCCCTCTTTAACCATAAAATGGCTCTTCTCCCAGTTTAGACAAAGATTAGTGTTTTCACACCGTTGAAGCATTTTTTCTAAGTGGGAGAGGCACGAGTTGAAAGAATTCCCGATGACTGAGAAGTCATCCATAAATACCTCCATGGTTTTTCCAATCATGTCATGGAAAATAGCCATCATGCACCTCTGGAAAGTGCCTGGAGCATTGCATAACCCAAAAGGCATGCGACGATAGGCAAATGTCCCGTAAGGGCATGTGAAGGTAGTTTTATCTTGATCCTGTGGATCAATGGGAATTTGGAAGTAACCCGAGAAGCCGTCAAGGAAACAATAATACTCATTTCCCGCTAGTCTTTCGAGCATTTGGTCCATAAAGGGCAGAGGAAAATGGTCTTTGCGGGTGGCTTCGTTAAGTTTTCTGTAATCAATACATACTCGCCACCCTGTAACCAAACGAGTTGGTATTAACTCGTTGTCCTCATTTGTGATAACCGTAATGCCACCCTTCTTTGGAACACAATGAATTGGGCTTACCCAAGGACTATCTGATATAGGGTAAATCAATCCCGCATCAAGAAGTTTGATAACTTCTGCTTTTATAACTTCGTGGATTTTTGGATTTACCCTTCTTTGGTGCTGCACAGTAGGTTTAAAGTCCTCTTCCATTAGGATTTTGTGTGTACAAAAATCCGGGTTAATACCCTTTATGTCTGAGAGTTTCCAAGCAATTGCTTGCTTGTGGGACTTTAAAACCTTAAGCAACGCTGTTTTCTCCTCATCCTTTAAGTCTTTTGCAATAATGACCGGTAACTTATCGTTATCTTCCAAGAATGCATATTCTAGATGAGGAGGCAGGTCCTTAAGTTCAACCTCGGGGAAGTCATCATTTTTCTCAACATATTTGACTTCCACCTTATGAAGTTGTGGATGTAGAACAGGAATGGGAGAAGGATCTTTGTTCAATAACTCCTCAAGGAGAAGTATATCCCCCTCCGGGTCAATCTCTTGGTAATCAATTCCTTCGGGAACTGAATCACTTTTGAGAAAGGCCTCTAATTCCTCAAGGACGAAATTACTTCCCCCAAACGGAGTGAAGGAAGGAGAAGAATTAGCAATTACGGGACCAGAAGAAGTAGTGGGATTGCCACTCGGAAAATTATCAGCGAATCCAAGGAATTCTTGAGCATACTCCTCGGATGCAATGTCAATGACATCAATTCGGTTGACCGTTTCAGCATCAGAAGTCGAGGAGTATCTCGAGGTTTGATCAAGGTTGAACGTTATAGCTTCAGTGCCAACTCGTAACGTGATTTCCTCATCGAAAACATCGATCAATGCACGACTTGTTCTTAAGAATCCCCTCCCAAGAATGAGAGGAACTCTTGGATCTGCATCGAAATCAACTACGACAAAGTCTGCCGGAAAATGGAAGTTCCCCACTCTTACAAATACGTCCTCAGCAATACCGAGGGGACGTGAAATTGAACGGTCTGCAAGCTCGAGAGTCATGCATGTGGGACTAAGTTCCGGAAGAGAGAGCGCTTTACAAACTGAGTAGGGCATTAAGTTAATGCTTGCACCAAGATCGGCCAAGGCAAAGCATTCAACCATCCCCGGGAAAATACATGGTATTAGAAATCTCCCGGGGTCTCCTAGCTTCTCGGGAAGCTGTTTCAACAGAATTGCTGAGCAGTTCTCATTGAGTGGAGTTCTTGCCATCTCACATAGTTTCTCTTTATTGCTCAATAGGTTTTTGATTGTCGACGCGAATTTGGGCATTAAAAGAAGAGCGTCCGCAAAACTAACATCGAAGTGTAGATCTTGGAAAATTTGGAAAAATTTTTCCATCTGATGATTAGCTTTTTGGCGGAGCTTTTGGTCTTGCAATCGTGAGGGATATGGAATTGATGTTTTTGGGTTGGCTTTTTGATTTTCAACAGGACTTTCGATAGTTTCAAACACGACTTTTTTATGAGGAGTTGGGACCGGGATAACTGGAGGAGGGATGTCATTGGTACCTCCGTTATTATTAGGAAGTACCGTATCCGTTGTCTCCTTAGTTTCACATTCCTCTACAGGGATAGGAGATGAGGTAGAGGGAGCTGTAGGTCCTGGGTAAGAAACTCCACTTCTTGTGGTGATCGCCTTTACATCGCCCCTCGGATTAGCGATCGTGTTGCTAGGTAAAGTTGTACCTGAGCTCGAGGGTCGATCATTTAAAGACTTCTGGAAATTAGACATTTGACTAACCAGCATTTTGTTCAGTTCTTCTTGGGATTTCATAAACTGTTTTAATAACTCATCATGTGATGGTCCAGTTGGAACAATGGCTTGATTTTGGTTTGGAAAATTTTGAGCCCGATTGTTCTGGAAATTCCCATGTTGCTGATTATTGTTACCTTGGAAGTGGTTTTGTTGTTGATAATTACCCTGTGGGTAATTGTTTTGACCTTGATTACGGTTATAATTCCCTTGGTTCTGATTTTGGTGAACCTGGTTTTGACCAGAGTTGAAATTACCTTGGTTGTTATAACCTTGATACATTCGGTTCTGGTTCTGATTATGGTTAAAGTTCTGGTTCCTATTCTGAGGTTGATTAAACCCTGGTGGTCCAATGTAGTTATTAGATCGATAGCTCAAAAGGTTTCGGTCCCCTTGCGGTTGGTAAGAATTACCTCCCGTATTATAGGAACCTTGAGCTGCGGATATGTTTTCACGAGCAAAGCCACCGGAGGCTGGGCACTCTGTGTAAGGATGTGGACCACCGCAAGTTTCACAACTTGGGTTTACAGTTTTGACCTGATTAGGATTATTCTGATGGATACGTAAAACTGCTGTAGACAAATCATCCAGCTTTTTAGCTAGAATGGATATTTCATTGCTTGCCGGAGTGTCTGACTTAAATGATTCGTTCCTCTCAGCAGAGGAGTCCCAAAAATTATGATGGGCAGTCATGTTCTCGATTAAGTCATAGCACTCTTCAGGGGTCCTTTTCATAAAGGTGCCCCCAGCAGCAGCATTGATGGTGTCCCGATGACGGAGTGTCAAACCATTATAAAAGGTATCAATAATGGTGACAAGAAGCATGTTATGATTAGGACATCGATCAATGGCAAGTTTGTAGCGTTCCCATGCCTCAAATAAGGACTCTTCGGGAAGCTGTCTGAAGTTGCTGATATCATTCCTCAGCTTTGTGACCATAGATGGTGGAAAATATTTGGCCAGGAATTTAGTGATCATCTCATCAAAAGTGTGGATCGAATTCTTAGGAAGTCGATCGAACCATGAAGTTGCATGATGAGTGAGTGAATATGGAAACAGGTATAGACGTAGGCTGTCTTCGGCGACGCCATGTTGTTTCATGCTTTGGGTGACAGTTAAAAATTTGTCGAGATGCCTGTTGGCATCGTCACCCGGCAATCCGTGGAACTGGCACGTATTCTGGATCTGTTGTATCATGTGGTGTTTTAATCCAAAATCCGTGGCTCCAATAGTGAGTGGTGCAATTGGTCCACCCCTCCCTTGCATGGTAGGTTGACACAGTTCCTCCATAGTTCGGGTGTCAGGAACTGGCTCATCCTTGGGAAGGAATGGGGGCTCGTCGTTCATTTTTAGTGTGTGTTCTTCTTCAACAATACGTAACTCGGGTACGTTTTTCTTCTTTTTATTCTTTGATTGTGAACGAGTGCGCATGCACGAAAATTAGTTTTCAACACAAGATCGAGGCAAAACTACAGTGAACTTAAATCCACTAATCACAGATGAACAGCTCCTTTAAAAAAGGTACACTATCCACAAGGATACAATGGCAAGTTTTTATCTTATGATTGGGAACTTATTTGAAGGTATTAATTTATTCACAATAAAACAAAATGTTTTTGGCTTTTCGTGTATGGGTGAAAAAAAACTTGGACAATATTTTTGAAACTGATTCGTTAACCGAAATCGTTCCTTTAAGATTACTCGCAGGCTGGCGGGAGGAAATAAATGGATCCCTCTTAAGTTCGCAATTTAATGTCAGAACTTACCTTAAACCAACTGTATAGGTTGTAATCGTAAAGATACGAAGTAATTTAACTTCACAGTTTGTTTTGTTGTTTATGATTTGTTTGGTGTTGTTAACACGTCAGGAGAAATGTTAATGAACGTTTTCAGATATGATGTGATTTTCTTAAAAATTTACAAAGTGGTGATATTTGTACAGGAGGGTTTTTGAAAACCACTAAACTTTTACCGTTTTGAAATACGCAACAACCTCCCCGGCAGCGGCGCCAAATTTTGACTCCTCCCAAACCAACCAGTCAGCCTTGTGAAGCTGTTAGGCCCACCTGGGAGAAAGTGCAAGTTAATATTGACCGTGGAAATATAGGGAAATCCCCGGATCGTTAAATCCCAACGAGATTGAAATTGTATTTGTTGACGGATAGAAAAGTGAGTGGTACTGAGGACAGTAACAAATATGTTTTGAGAGTTGATTACACTACTGATTGCTTGATATTTGGAAAATATGAAATTATAATAGAAATACAGAAATAAACACAAAATCAAATAATCAGATAACAGACAGAGAAAAGTGGTATTTAACAAGTTACAAACTACAGGGACTAAAAGTGAAACTTTTTAAAACTTAATATTAAAGAAAATAGAAAATGAATTTGAAATTATGAAAATGATTATTATAATTTTTAATTACTATTTAATTAATAAAATTAATTAAAATCTAATTTAAGACTTAATTTAAATTAACTAAAAATTACAACTATTACAAATAAACCTAAAAACTTAAATAAATAATTTCTAAACTTAACTAAGAACTTGAAGAAAGTATAAAAAATTAAAATAAATATTTTTGTCTTTTTATAAGTATTTTATTAATTAATAACTATTTAACTTAATTAAACTATTTTAACTATTTTAAATTATTATTAATACTAAATTACCTTATAAAATTATGATAAAATTTATAAAACTATTTAAACACTACAGGAATACTACAAAATTATAAAAACTTGCTAAAAATTATATTTAAGCTAATTGACTAATTAATTACTTATTAATTAATTTTAAGCTAATTTAATTAATTTAAATAAGAAAATTATAAAATGAACAGTGTAAATTATGAAACTATTTTTTAAAAGTCTTAACTATATTATAAAACTTAGGAAAAATATAAAATTCTACTTTAGTTGATTAAAATTAAATAAAACTATTTAATTACTAATATTACCTATTTAATTATTTAAACTAGTTTTAAATCTAATTAATAGTAAACTGTTTAGGAAAATTCTAAGAAAATTATTTTAACTACTTTAAGGTACTAAGTAATTTATAAAATTATAAAATTAAACAAATGCTTATTAATAAGCTAAAATGAAAATTAAATAGATAATTTCTATTAAATAGAAGCTATCACTATTTTTATGTTTGCTTTTTCTGGTTTTTCTTTTACAAGACTACTTAAATACTTAAATTAAGAAACTTTTACAAAGGAAACTATTTTAGAAATCAAGAATAAGCACTGAAAGTGCTTATTAGCTTAAACAGTTGACTAAGGTTGACTAAACTAGGAAATAAGCTAAACTGAGGTTATGTGGGGTCCACTATGATGAAATCTAATTTATCTAAGTTACTTAAACCTAATTAAGCTAAATATGAAGAGATAAGCTCCTAAGATAAGCTGAAAATTCCAAATAAGCACTTGCTTATTCTTCTTCTGACTCAGAAATGGGACAGAGATTGGTGGCAATTTAAGGTGGGGTCCACTGGTTTGTAGGTCAAACTATGGGTCAATTCTTGAACCTGGGTAGGAGGGGGGTTGTAATAAGCTAGGTTTGAGGTGTGGGTCCTAATGGTGTGGGCTGCAGCCACCAATTAAGTTGGTGGTGTGGTGGTGGTGTGCTGATGTGCAGGGCAAGGTTATGCCTTGCAGTTGTGTTCCAAGGGTTGTGGGGTCCACAAGATTGAAATAGGGTTCAAGCTAAGCCTAGGGGTTCAACTATGGGATGGTAAGCTACAGATTAAACTAATAAGCTAAGCTTATGGCTTCCTAATAAGCTCAGAGTGAGCCTATGGATTGGTGATCATACACTGAGTAATCAGTGTAGCTTGTTTCACAAAGGTCACAATTTGGATCCTAAAAGCTATCCTACTATAAGCTAAAAGCTAAACTAAGCTTAGATGAGATAAGCTGGACTAATAAGCTATAAATTAAGCTAATGGTTGGGGTGTGGGGTCCACTGGATTGATAAGAAATCACCAATAAAGTTGTGGTGATGAACTGGGTCCAAGTGAGCAGGGCACACCTTTGCCCTGCAAGTAAGTTTGAGGTTCTGTGGAGCCTAGATAAAAAATCTTAAAATTATAAGACTTATTGGAACTTAAAGCTGAGGTGGTATACTATTAAACCTGAAAAGCACTAAGTGTAATTCTTAACACATAAATCTACAAAAATCTCCTAAGATTTGAGAAAATCTGAGAGCAACACTTTTGACTTTTTGATTCTTGATGAACAATTGACTTTTATGAACTTCTGATTGATCCTACTTGTTTAATAAGTTGTTATAAGTTAATTTAAGGTTAAATGAAGCTAGGTTACTAACTTGTGAGATGATATGATGAGACTTGAACTCCAAAATCACCACAGTTAGCTGTGGTGATGTATTTCTTGTGATTTTGACTATATAGTGTGTAAGACTTGGTTTTATGCTTCTAATATCCTACTTATGACTTATTCAACCTATCCACAACAAAAAGATACCAGAACAACCACAAAGTCACAGGTTAATTAACTAATCCAAACACCCCTATTCCTAGACTGTTTTGAGATTTAAGAGGTAAATGGCTTACAAAGCTTATTCTACTGATCCAACATGACTTTTTAAGTTATAATAGATATAATTAAGCACTTAGGAACAGAAATTTACCACAGATACACAAGTTTACAAGATAAGCTATATGGACTGTTTGATTTTCTATTTTTTAGTAACTATGAATTTCAACAAATAAGGTACTGAGTTTAGGTTATATTATCACTAGTTAAGACTGAATAAGCAATAAGCAACTGAAAAAGCTAAGTAATAAGCAAGGCTACAGTAAAAAGACAGAAATGAGAGATTTGAAACTTACAAATTGCTTTCCTGCTCAAAACCAAGAACCAAGAACAACCTATTGAATCTCCACAGATTCCCTAACCCAAGGCAATCCAAAATTTACCCTGCTCCTACTTGATCATGTTTGAAGAACTGATTTTTGAATTTTTCTTTATTTTTTTGTATTTTTGTGAATTTTTTACCTTGAACACTAAATTGATTGATAAAGTTACTAAAAGCTTACACAAGCTTTCTGAGGAGCTTATATGAACTTATTAAGTCTTTAACATCCACTACAAACAACAATTTAGCTTTAATGAGATTTAAGAGATTGAAACTAAAATTTGCATAAGATTGAATAGCTAGAGAAACTTGAAATTTATTACTTATAAAGAGTTACAATACACTTGAAACACTTATAACACTGCTTAGAAGCTTAAGTTTACACTAGAATTTGGAAATTAGATTAAACGACATACAAATATTGAAAATAAACTAGGTAGGTTTCTTCTTTGCTTCTCTTTCTTTTTATAGGCTCCAATAAGCATCCAGGTGTCATTTTGAAGCTTTTCCACTTCATCTGAGCCTTCCATTCTTCTGCATTGATCCCATCCGTTCAAATGAAAAATGGCGCCAAAAGTCTCCAAGTAAACTTGGAGAATACGTTCTGTAATTAAAAACTTTTGGTATCATGTGGAGGTGTCAGGGGGCAAGGGGAATGCTTTGGGGGCAAGTTGGGGTAATAAGGAAGAAAACAGAGGAGCAGGGTATGGTTTGGAGTGAAAAGGGTGGGAATTGCATTAAATGCTATGTGGTTTGGTGTGTGAGGTGGAAAGGAGGTGAGGGGAGGTGTAGGAGGGCAGCTGTAAAGGTGGATAGGTGGTGGAAACCACCCTGGTTTCTGGTTTTGGAGGGAGGTGGGAGAAGGGTGTACAGTAATGGTGGTTTGGGTGGTATTGGTGGTCAAACGGGGGTCAAACCCCGTATTATAATAAAAGGGTGTTGGATTGGGCTTATTTTTGGGCTAGGGGTGTATGGGCTGGGTAAGGTTTTGGTTTTGCGTTTATTAAAATAAAAAAGGGCCGGTTTGGTTATTTAGTGAACAAGGACCAATATTGTAAATTTGGCAAAGTTGAGGGGCTGTTATTGTGATATTTCCCAAACACTCATAAGGATGTAATTTGCCAAGAACCAATAATACAAGGACCAAATTCATATTTTACCATTTTTCAAAATTACCGGGGACCTTTTCTGCCATTTTTCAAACTCCAGGGACCTTTATTGTAAATTTGGATTTTTAAGGGATTAAACTTGTAATTTCTCAAAATGTTATCAAAATTGTTCCATTTTGTCATTCATGCATAGTACAAGGGTATTATTTGTAAATATTTCAGTTTTGAATACCCAGGGACTATTTTGCCAATTTTGAAACTTGAGGGGTAAAAATTGCCAGTTTGTGTAAACTTTTATCCAGGGATGTTTTGTGAACATTTTTGGTTTCCCAAGGACTTAAGTTGACTTTTTATTCATTAAAAACCTTCAGGGACTAGTTTTGTCAATATTTGAAACTTGAGGGACTGAAACTGCCAATTATGCAAACTTTGTACGTTTTTCATTTGTTTTTGCATATTTTGTATTTGAAACATATAAAACACTCTTCTGAGATATTTTAAGTATTATAATGCATTTTTGAGTGTTTTTGTACGTTTTGGCAGTTCAGATTGGTACAAAATGATGAGTATTTAGATACTCATCAATATACCAACAATGTATCCACAAGGTATTAATGTTTGCTTTTAATAGTAGATGTATTAGGGTTTGATTTTAATAACCAAAGAACGCTTTAGTTTAAATATAAGTATTCTAAAGGTAAGATGGTTACTTATTGTATTTGAAGAACTATGGTGGAGGTTTTTGCTTTGGTTTGGCTGTACAAACAACAAAAGTACCTTTCCTTTTCTCAAAATGCTAATGGTCTTATGTTTATTGTATTTACAACACTGTATGTATTGATGTATTACTGATTATTTTAGATATATAGTTTGATATATGTATGAATTGCCAATTATTTTAGATATGTGGTTTGATATATTAGGTATTTATCATATATATGTGTTAATTTTTACATTTTTAAAAGGTTCAAAAAACCAAAGCATACAAATCGCGCCAGTCATTATTGAAGGTGGTATACCAACAATGTATCCACAAGGTAATAACGTTTGCTTTTAATAGTAGATGTATTAGGGTTTGATTTTAATAACCAATGAAT
Source organism: Artemisia argyi (assembly GCA_030686995.1). Taxonomy (NCBI): domain Eukaryota; kingdom Viridiplantae; phylum Streptophyta; class Magnoliopsida; order Asterales; family Asteraceae; genus Artemisia; species Artemisia argyi. The sequence continues at coordinate 130,518,120 of CM060690.1, read as the reverse complement.
GCTTTAGTTTAAATATAGGTATTCTAAAGGTAAGATGGTTACTTATTGTATTTGAAGAACTATGGTGGAGGTTTTTGCTTTGGTTTGGCTGGACAAACAACAAAAGTACATTTCCTTTTCTCAAAATGCTAATGGTCTTATGTTTATTGTATTTACAACACTGTATCCATTGATGTTAATTTTTCTTTTATGTTGTATTAATAAAAGATCGTAAAAACAAGAGTAGCACACCATCCAACCCGGCCATGTTTGAAGCTGACACACAAACCAGAAAGACACAAGGTACTTTTATATGTTTGTATTGTACTTATGTTGATGTAGGTTTTATCTATATATTATCCGTTGCTATTATAATGGTTTTTTTTTTATCGAGTTTAAAGGATCATCTAAAGTTGGAAAGCAGCCATCATTTAATGAAGCACAACATAGTCATGAAAACACTAACATTGATTCTTCAATCTTTCAAACTCAAGGTATTGTGGTTATTAAAAGTACATGATTTTTGTTTTAAAAATTATACATGTTCGGAATGATTTGTTTTCGGCTATTGAATTTCAAAACACAATGTGTTTTGATCTCCATAATTTATCCACATATTTTATTAACAAATATCAATTAATGTATGTTTGAAAGTTATGCACTATGTAGGAACTCGGGTCACCATGTTTCTTATGTTCTTACATATTCAGCATATAGTAATCTTGATAATTTAACCATGCAAATTTATGATTGTGTATCACGTGAATACCCATAAACTTTATCTACAAATATCAATAAATGCATTTTTGAAAGTTATGCAATATTTTTTTATATATACATGATACGTTTTTTTCCTTGATTAATGGATTCTTAATTTGTTTATTATCGATTATTGCATTTACAGAATGTATGTTTATTACAGATTCTTATGATTATGTGGAATCAATAATTGATGTATCTTACACACGTTTGCCTGAGAACCTATGGAATCATGAATTAGAACCACCATGTGAGAAAATGGTTGACAGGGTTGATGAAAGCATGATGCGTTTAATTCAAGGAGAAGAGACTATATATGAATCATCATTTTCTGTTTCTCAGGACGGCTCAAGCACAAATTTAGGTGATTCAATATATACTACCAATTTCCTCAACGGTATAAGGATGTACAGTCTTCCGCAACATACAATAAAGTTAAAGATTGGTAGTCATGTAATGTTAACCCAAGACATTAACCGAAGAGCAGGTCTATGCAATGGTACAAAGCGAAGATCATATCTGGTGAAAATGTTGGCATCATTTGTTGTATTCCACGTATACTAATAATCTCTTCAGAAATAAAGAATACCCTCAAATTAGAAAGAAGGCAGTTTCCTTTTAAAGTATGTTTATTGTGATGGCTATAATTTAGTTATTAGAACTTTATTTCATAAACATTAAATGGTTTAAAGTTGTATTTATTTAATGATATGCAAATAAACCAATTTAATTAAAATAATCTTTGTTACACTTAATTGTATCAATGTTGATTTACAAATACATTCTATATAACATATATTTGGGCAACATCATAATATATGTTTTAAAAATCATACATATATATACACATTCAAAAACAATTGATTTCAAAAAGGATCGTATATATATAAATTTTTTCCTATAAAATTTTAACTATAAATAAGCATGTAGGAAAACACGTTCATCGTATGGAATTCAAGTATATTCTTTTTTTTTTTAATTTATAATCTGAAAAAAAAAAAAAAACAAATGCTAATGATAATATCCATTAATATAGTCCCAATGGGCAGGCATGCTTTGTGATCTTCATCTTGCTTATGATCAAGAAAAGATTCATAAGTTTAGCTTTTAGATTATTTTATAATGTGTATTATTATGTTTGTATTTTTGTTTATTTAATCTTAGTAATTTGCTAAATCGTTTTATGTGATCACATCATTTTAATTATTGAATTCCATTGTTGTTTCTCATATTATGTTTGTGGGATTTTATTTTGATTTCAATATATTATGTTTTTGCTCAACACGTAAAGGATATAGAATCTAAATATTTTTGTCTCTTAAGTTATTATAAATTGAATTACGTGTAAATATAAGAAATATGTTACTCAAAATTTTAAAATATATACAGGGAAGCAACCATGCAAACAACTCATAGACACTTTGAGATGATGGTCGTAGATGAAAACGTTTTTAATTTTTTTTTATGTAACAAGTGTACAATAAAAAAAAAAGGTTAAAACGTTGAGATAAGTTACAAATTTGATGTATGATATATTTATTCTTTTAATAAATTGTAACAATATGTTTTAGATATTTTATCTTTTATTCGGTTTATGGTATTTTAAAAGAGATATTCAATAAGAATGTATATTGATAATATAAATGAAATGATGAGAAAGGAAGACACTATGACTATACAAAGTACCTAAGACTATAAAGGAGATTTAATCAAACATAATTACTGATGAGACAAAACACACATTTTCAAAGTTGCATGTATTGATAATATAAATGAAATCATGATGAAAAAATATACTAAATGCATGTATAGATAATATAAATGAAATGATGAGAAAGGAAGACACTAAGACTCATAATCGTTTTAAATTTTTATAAGATTTGAAGGTATATAAAATTGGTTATATATGCTATTATATAGTAGTGGATATATATGGTATACAGAATTTTGTTGCAATTTAAAAAATATTCATTATAAATTATATATCTTTTCACCATCTATAAATGCTAATCGATCTTAAAGGCAATTAGACATCTACAACTCTTTTAAAATTTCGTCTAACAAAAAATTCTGCTAATGGGTCGGCAATTTTTTTCACCATCAAAATCTTCAAACAAACGGCCGCGAAGTGTTTCTCCACCCAAAAAACCATCGTCAGAACAAAAAAAGGTATTTTCTACGTATAATATATATTGATGAGCTTAGGCGAATAATAAAAGTGATGGAAAAAGAAATCGTAAGCAATGAACAACAAATATTGGAATGTAAAGATGCAATTGATCAGCGGAGGAGAAAGGTATTAGAGTATCAAGAAAGGATAAGCGATGTTAAGAAGCAGATTGATGGTCATGATTGATTGTACTTTCTTTCATACGCAGTAGAATTTCTTAATTATATATATATATATATATATATATATATATATATATATATATATATATATATATATATATATATATTGGAACGTTTAATGTTGATAGTTTTCTGATTACATCTGTGGGATTATCTATTATGTTTGAAAGTATTTTTTATTTATTACTTTGCATCCTGTTTATATGTTAAATGGTTGGATGGTTTTATTTTTTTAGTTGCTTAATGTGTAAAATATTTCATCTATTTAATTAAATGCCTAACACGTCTGTTAACACCAATTATAAAAGCAATAATAAACATGATGAAATTTATGATTAATAATTTACAAATTCAATAATGTTTAATAATTGTTCTTAGAAAATATTTACAAAAGCTATATGTTTGGAAGCAAATCAACTTTCCAATTCAATCAAAATTTTTGTAATTTACAATTCTTTATAAAAAATTAAAAATATATCTTGACAAGAAAAAAAACACGTAAAGGATACATATGAAAGAGTTTATGCATGTCAACTACATTTTTGGAAACGTTGCATCTTTTAATACCGTGCAATGTACATTAAAGACGTGAAGGATATATGAAAGAGTTTATGCATGTTAATTGCATTTTTGGAAACGTCGCAACTTTTAATATTCTGCAAACATAAAACCCTATAAATACAAATCATTTGTAAACGAATTCTATCACATTGCCATTATTCAATTTAAATTACTCTTAAAAGCCTATGGCATCATCATCTTCAAAACCTGATTCAAAAGCAACAAAAAGATCAAGGGATACTTCCCCCCCCCCCCCCCCCCCCCCCATGCCTGATAAACTTTTTGATATAACCCAGAATTTTTGGGAAAAATGTCATGATGGAAAATATCGAACGGAGAAACTCTTGGTGGAGTCTTACAACAAGCGTAGGAAGTTGCTGGAAGAGATGAACAAGAAAAACCGACAAGCCATAATGGAATATCAACAAAGAATTGAAGACCGAAACAGAAAAATTGAAGAAATCAAAGGAAAAATTGTTGATGTTTATGAAAGCATTGAGAAAAGTTTATATACTTCTTAATGTTTTGTATATGTATTATCATATTTAACAATATGTTATGTTTTTAATTTGAATCTATTTGAACAATTCAACTTATCTTTATTTGTTTAAGTATTTATTAATGTATGTGCATTTACTTAAATGATCCTTCTTATAAACACTTGCAATTAATAAAGTTGATAATTAAATATAACAATGCCTTGAAACATTTAAAGAACAGTCAAATCAATCAAGTACCCGAATAACATTTACGACTTCAAAATTTTTTAATCTGAATGAATGAACATTTGCAAATACGTTTAATAATACAAGTCACAAAAAATTTGTAACCAAGTTATTTTCAAATCTGAATTTGCTTTAAAATCAAAGACTAAGATCAATTTACTTGAAAATCAAAACTGAAATATCTTTCACTAATTAAACCAAATAATCTAAAGTATTATTTATGTTATAATTTAGTACATCTTTTATTTATTTGAATGATTTAATAATCGAGTTGTGATATTTTTGATCTTCTATGCTTTCAACAAAAATAGTCGAGTTGTGGTACTTTGGTAATATAACATGAATCATACGATATTATCAATCATGAACAGAAAAATGAGGTTTAAACATAAATAAATGTTATGTAGCTGCCAACAACGATATTGATTAGGTCCATGAAAACATAGTTACGATAACAACCATTATTTAACCTTCTTAAACTAATTTGATGTTGAACAATTTCAATAAACAACAATTCGGTTGACTCATAATCGTTTTAAGATTTTAAAATATTTGCATATATAAAAATTTGGTCATCTGTGCTATTATATAGTATGGATATATATGGTATACCAAATTTTGTTACAATTTTAAAAAATATTCATTATAAATTATATATCCTTTCACCATCTATAAATGTTAATCGGTCTCAAAGGCAATTAGACATCTACAACTCTTTTATAATTTCGTTAAACAAAAAATATTCCAAATGGGTCCGAAGTTTTTCACAACGTCAAAATCGTCAAACAAATGCCAACGAAGTGATTCTCCACCCAAAAAACCCTCATCAGAACCAAAAAAAGGTATTTTCTACCTATAATATATATCGATCAGCTTAGGCGATCAATAAAATTAATGGAAAAAGAAATTGTGAGCCACGAACAACAAATATTAGAATGCAAAGAGACAATTGATCAGCGGAGGAGAAAAGTATTAGAGTATCAAGAGAGAATAAACGATGTTAAGAAGCAAATTGATGGTCATGATTGATTGTAGTTTTTATCATACGCAGTAGAATTTCTTAATGTTTTGGTTACATCCGTGAGATTGTCTATTATGCTTGAAACTATTTTTGATTTATTGATTTGCACCCAATTAATGTGTTAAATGGTTGCATGGTTTTATTTTTTTATTTGCTTGATATGTAAAATATTACATCTATTTAATTAAATGCTTAACACATATGATAAACAACAATTATAAAATAAATAATAAACATGATATAATTTTAAAAAGCAAATACTGTTTAATAATTGTACTTCGAAAATCTTCACAGAGATATGTATTTGGAAGCAAATCAACTTTCCAATTCAAGCTAAATGTTTGTAATTTACAAACTTTAAAAAAAAAATTAAGCATATATCTTCACAAGAAAAAAACACGTAATGGATACATATGAAAGAGTTTGTACACGTTAACTACATTTTTGGAAACGTTGCACCTTTTAATATCGTGCAAATATAACCCCTATAAATACTAACCATTCAAAAACGAATTATATCACAATCTCATTATACATTTTAGATTACTATCAAAATTCTATGGCATCATCATCTTCAAGTTATGCTTCAAAAGCAACAAAACGATCGATGGATACTTCTCCCTCCTCTATGCCCGAAAAATACAAATTCTTTGATATAACACAAGATATTTGGGAAAAATTTCATGATGGAAAGTTTATATACTTCTTAATGTTTTGTATGTGTATTATCATATTTAACAGTATGTTATATTGAGTTCCATATTGTTTAGAGTTTTTTGATTTTGAATTCTTTTACAAAAATAATAGGATATTATTCATTAAAAAAAAAAAAAATGTTTAAACATAAATAAATGTTATGTAGATTTTTAGAATAAGTTATAAAAGAGAATATATGTTATATATGTTCTTCAAATGTTTAACAACCTATTTAAGGGTAGGCCTTAACCATGCTGATGATTGTTGGAAATGAAAGGGATGGGAAAAAAGTACAATTCACCATAAGATAATAAAAGTTTAGTGACAAAAATCTAACGACAAAAAAAAAAAAAAAAAAAAAAAAAAAAAAATTAACGTGTTAGTCACAAATTTTTAAAGAGTAAGAAAACGAAAAAGTTATACTACGTCCGTCCCTTAGTAATTGTCTAATTTGATTTTTTTAGTGTTTCTTATTAAAGTTTAACCAAGTTATAACAAAAAAAAAAAAAAAAAAAAAAAAAAATTGGATTCAAAGATGAGCAGGAAAAAATTAAAAAAGTCAAAGTGAACAATTAAAATTGGACTAAGGAAGTAAAATTTAATATTACTTTTAAACAAAGTATGTGACAATGACCAAAAACTATGTATTTACCTTTTTTATTTTTTATTATTATACATCGACTAAAATCAAAGGTAGTCATCACTAATGTAAGCATGTAGCCACGTACAGTACAAGTGAGAGGCACCCTGGATTATATTTTTTCCTTCAAGGACAGTAGTGCTATAATAGTATAGTTGTAGAGTTATTATTTCTAGGGCTTGGTAATGAACATACTGAACTGCATGGTAGTCAATGTTGACAAAGTCAAGATTACAATATTTGATTCATGAATATATGTACCAAAGATTTCTTATGTTAATAGTAATTTAGCTACTTTCAGTAGCACTTAATTAATCTCTTTAAAAAAATGGATGGTTAGGATTGTTTATAGTTTCTTTTGTATGCAGTAGAATTTCTTAATGTTTTTTTTACCGTTCAATGTTTGTGGGTTTTTGATCACATCCATATATTTATTGTTTTGCATCCAATGTATGTGTTGAATGTGTTACATGGTTTAATTTTATAGATTATAGTGTTAAATGATTTTAAACAACATAATTGGTATGAAAGAGTGGGTTTAGTAGCAACTAATTTAATGTTAGTACTTAGCCATGACACTGATTGTTGGAAATAAAATGGATAGGAAAAAAGTACCGTTCACCATAAGATAATAACAGTTTAGTGACAAAAAATTAACAACAAAAAAAAAGAACATAAAATTAGTTGCATCACATTAACATACCAAAAAGTGCTACCATTATACAAAACATATGGTTTTTCTTCATAGTGACCATTCAAAACCTACCATACAACATACATTATATATACATGCCATACGTACTATCTACTACATCAAGCTAACAAATCCAAAATACACGGTTATACATACTTGCTAAACAAACTGCACATCATTGTCCATAGTTAAATACACATAAAACTACCAAATGTTCATTCCATTGTAAGAATCACACGACCATTTCTTGACAATTCTCCAACATCAATACTGAACCTGACTGTTTGGTGTTCAGCAAATCCAACCTCATTCTTGATTTGTTTCCATTTTCCAAGCATAACAACATGATCATCAAACTTTTTGATTCTTGATTTATCAATGTATTTTCTCAATACCACCTCCTTCTCAAAAGACGAGTGCAGATGACACAGTCTTCCCTTAGTTGGCTCATCAGAATCAACGTAATTGTATAGCTCATGTGTTCTAACAAACTCTGCTGGTATTGTCTGTCCAAATGTATTGAACAAAAATTTAAAATTTAAACCGAAACAAAATATATAAATGCTATTGTATCAATACAGTATGCACTTACAAGATAACCCTTTTTGGTAGTGCTGCCAAGCTTCTTAACAAAACTACGTCCATCACCAATCATGTTGCTTGATGTGCAAATCGTTTTGTTGCTTGAAGCAGCGCATTTCTAAAAAATATGACAATATCAAAAACCTATATGATTGGTCTTAAACGGTTAACTAAGTTTTCCAATGTGAGTGGTCAACCAAGTCAAACGTCTCAAACCAACTAACCAAGGAGTAAAGTATATTCCTGGGTCGTTATGTCCAAGCGAGGTAAGCAATTGTATTTGAAAACGTTTAAAGTGATCGGGTGATTTAACAGGAAGATCAGGAATTTGATTATTATGATTACACTACGAGATTATGATTGAGAATAGCTTAGAAACACTATATTAACAATTACTGATGACCAGATAACCTAAAAACGTGAGTTAAACCTAAAAACGCGCGTTTGAATTTAAATTAAACGCGAACGCGCAAAATAAAAAGTGAAACGTGACCAAATAAAGTCCTACGAAGGTGAAAATTATATTTTTACAATCCTAATGACATAAGAAAATTTTTAGAAAATTAAAATTATTTTTACAACTATTAAATTAATTACTATTAATTAATTACTAATTATTAATTACTTTTTAATTAACTAAATTATACTAATTATTAATTAATTATGAAAATTAACTAGAAAAATGAAAATTAAATTTAGAAAAATCTAAAATATTATAAAACTAATTTCAAAACAGAAAATCTATTTTTCCTACTTTTTAATTATTTATTATTAATTAAAACTAATTATTTAATTGATTTAAACTAAATTAAATTATAAAAAGTACTAAATGACCAAGGAAAAATCTGAAAAAATTCCTAAAATTATTTTAACCTACAAGGAACCTGAGAAAAATTTAAAAATGAGAAATACTTATAAATAAGCAGAAAAATAAGCCAAAGGACTTAAATAGAAGCCATCACTTTATTTATTTTTGGTTTTTTCTAAATTTTCTTTTACAAAACTATTAAACTACTGAAAATAAACAAATTTTATGAAGGCACTTTTGATGGAACTAAAAAATAAGCAGTATGCACTCAAATAAGCTCCACAGTTAAGCTTTAAGCTTGATTATGAGGTTTTAAGCTTCAATAAGCTTGAAACAAGCCACATAGTGAGTACAAAGGGTAGATTAAGCTACAAACAAGTGATGTGTACTAGGAAAAAACTAGGACAACTAGGAGTGATCACTAAATAAGCCACACAGATGTAATAAGCAATTCCAAACCCCACGGATCCAAACAGGTCACTGGGTGCTTTGCAGGCCTAATTAGGTTTAGGGGCAAGGGAACTCAGGAACAAAATAAGCTTGGATCCTGAAAGCTAGTACTTCCAGCTTCACAAAGGGGCAAGAATCTGAGGTAATGCTTAAGTAATTAACAGAGTGTGGGCTTGTGAACTAGGGGTGTTCAAACTGCAGAGATAATCACTTAGTGAATGGGGAAAAGCTCAAGGATACTCAATAAGCTAGAACAAGGATGTATGCAAACAAATACAGTCCATATCACATGTAAACAACACTATTCCCACAATCAATAACCAAAATTCATTCATGAACACAGATAATCAACAAGCTCAGAATGGTTTCTGATGCACCAGCAATCATGGGGTCCAAAGGGGTAATAAGCAGGGCAAAAATAAGCTGTAGAACAGGCACATGAGTGCAAATGACTACTGGATCAATCAAGCTAACCTACCAAGCTCCTCAGAGTACAAAAGACCAGACCATAAGCTCAAGGGATGAGCTAGATAAGGGTGTGAGGAAAATGGGTCAAAACTGCACACCTGGGTGCAGGGCATCAATGAGCTCAACAGACAACTTTTAAGACCAAATTACTATGACCAAATGAAGTTGAAAATCCAATTTCCTTTTTGATTCAGACTCACAAGCAACAAGACAACCCAAAACAACAATTTTTATTGATTTCTAACAAAGATTGAATCCTACAAGTTCAGTTGAAAACTGTCCCATTCTCAACAGCTTGAGATTTTGACTTTTGAATCTTTTGCTAAAAGTTGACTATGATGAATTTCTGATGCCTCTAGGTAATTGAGATTGGTATATAAACCCTAAGTGAGATTGATTCAGGCTAACTTAACAAGTTGTAAACTGAATTAAGGAGTGTGCCTACCTAAAACTTAAACAGTCCAACAATGAGGGGCATAAAAGGTGATTTTGACTTTATACCAATTGGAAACTGACTTTTAGACCTATACTAACCTAAACACCCTTAATGAAACCTAATTACACCAGCAGGACAGCAAAACAACATCCATAACATGGGACAAAACCCTAATCCAAACACCCCTTTAAAATTGTGCACATGAAATTTTCAAAGGTCAATACTGATTCAGGTCATGACACTAACTTATGATGATTTAGAGTGAAATGCTAAGCTACTAGAAACACAAGTACAACACTCTTAATCATCAAAATCCTACCAACAACTAGTGTACTAAAATGGAAATCAATGTGATATAATTAAGTAAATGAAAACCAGTGAACATATAAAATAAACTAGGCTTAATTCTAAACTAACAAGACCAAGTATGCATAAAGAAGCACATACAAACTTTAAATTAGCAATTGAACCATAATATATGAGAAAAGATAAGAAAAGGTCTTACAAAAGCATTCTTGCAAACTATCATGAACCAAGGAGCAAGAAACACACCTAATAGGTCTCCACAGACCCACTAAACCATATTTTATCCAGAATTGCTCAGCTTTCACCTCCCTGCCTCATCTTCTTGTTTATATATATATATATATATATATATATATATATATATATATATATATATATATATATATATATATATATATATATATATATATATATATATATATATTTGTGTTTTCCTATTTTAATTTTGTGATTTTCTGGGATCTTTTTACTAAAACTATTTTTTAGTAACTAAGACTTATAAAAGCTTTAAGTGAACTCAGGCTAGCTAAATTGAACAGAGTAACATCATTTTTAACCTTTCTATACTAAGATTAGAATTTTACTCAAATAAAAAAAAAAACTAAATTGAAACTGAAACCTTGGAATTTTATTATGGAAATTTTGGAATTACACTAATGGAGTTCAAATTACAACTTTAATACTAGAAACAATACTTAGAAACTTAATCAACATTAATTCGACATAAATTGAAAAATAAGCTAAAAATACTACACACCCCTTTCACTGGTCCTCATCTTCAATTTATACTCCCCAAGTTAGGGTTTCTGAGCCTCTTTGTCTTTTTCCCAGCATAATTCTCAACCATTGGATGAGTAAACCCAATCTTGACCCTTGAAATGTCTTGGCACCAAAAACAAGATTTAGCTGTTTCTTCTGATACTTGTGCCAGTGGAGATAAATTGGACTGGGGTGTTTGTTTTGAATAGCTGTGATGATGGAGGAGGGGGGATAGTGGGTGGTGATGATGAAAAGTAGCAGAGGTGTGCAGGGTCATGGGGTTGTGTTTGGAGGTGGAGGGTGGAGGTTGACTAATTTTTGACATGTGTTTAATATTAAACGAGAGGGTGGGTTTGGTTTGTGTTATGGGCCAGGGTGTTGGTGTTGGGTTGTTATTTTGGTGGGCTTGGGGTGTTTGTTTATTTTTGAAATGGATTTGGATTAAAAGGGATCCGTTTGGTATGTATGATATTGAGCCCAAGGACCAATGTTGCACTTCTTGGATTTTTAGGGGACTGAAATGGCAACCTTTCCAAAGATAATATAAGGACCATTCATGACACATTATAACTCCATAAGTCCTTATTTATTTTATTTTCCAATTTTAAAATTCCAGGGATTGATTTTGCCAAATTTGCAAAGTACAGGGACTAAACATGTAATTTTCTCAAACTTTTCACCCAAGGACTTATTTTGACAACTTTTGAATTCCAAAGGACTTGGGTTGACTTTTCTTTCATTTTAAATCTTCAGGGACTAGTTTTGTCAATTTATGAAACTTGAGGGACTGAAACTGCCAATTATACAAACTTTGTTCGTTTTTCATTTGTTTTTAAACATTTTGTATCTAAAACATATAAAACACAGTTTTGGGATAATTTCTGTATTTTGATGCATTTCTGAGTGTTTTTGAATGTTTTGGCAGTTTGATGCGATAAAAATGATGAGTATTTATACACTCATCACTATACAAGTTTGCTGAATAGTTTCACTATAAAACAGTTGAAACAAATTTTGCTACCTTAATCAACTTTTTACAAACAGGATGGTCCTTTATTTTCTTGGCAGATAAAGCATGGTTATCAGGTTCAACATTCATATCGGATGAAAAACACCATCTTCTTCAACCTTTATAACCTTTTCTGAAACTGGCCCCTGTGAGACAGTCTCATAAAGATATATTGCTTATCAGAATTCATAAGAAAAATTTAATATGTACAAAAACTTAATATATACACAAAAAAATATAACTATACTAACCAATGCAAACGGAGGACATTTCAAACGAAAATCAGATGAGATCAATGAGAAAGGTCGAGCTTATTTCCAAAATTCTGATTCTAATAAACATTTGTATGTCAGTGAAAATAGAAACAACTCATAGTCAAATAATGTAACACCCCCAAAATACCGCAGCGGAAGACTGTGTCATTGGGATGCTACTTCAGGGCACAAAGTACAAGATATAGAAAACGAACTCTAAATGAGACGTTTTTGAAAAGTTACCATTCGTATTGATAAAAGTCATGATTTACAAAACGAAGATCCCAAAGTAGAATAATACATAAGTTTTTAAAGTGTATCGAATGGTAAACGATAAAAGTGAAAGTCTCCAAAAGCATGCCCTAAGACTCTCAGCTCCACACACCTGCTATCGCCTTTCTAACCTGAGATAAACATGCTTAAAAGTGTCAACACAAAGGTTGGTGAGTTCATAGAGTTTGTCTTAATACAGTTGAAAAGCTTATAAAAAAATGTTCACACAGCAAAGGCATCGTAAATCCACTCAGTTGCAAGTCCCGTCATAAGAGACTTGTAACATGTGTGTTCACAACCCACTGCTACAATATAATATGATTAAGATATGTATAAGTTCATAACAACAGTTAAGCAATTTGTAGTGAGTCTACACTTCATCTCCGAAGACCTCACCTAAGTATGTATACTTCCATGGTTGTGCCCAGAAACTTAATCTGGGGCCATAGGAAGTATATGTGTCTCCATGGTAGTGCCCAGAACTAAATCTGGGGCCATTGGAAGTATGTATGTATGTATCCATCACAGTTTAGTATAACACAGTTAAGTATAACACAATCACGTATGTATGACATCAAGTATAATGTAATCAAGTATAATGTTATCAAGTATAATGTTCCCCAAGTATAAATGTTATGTGAATCTGTACAAGTAAGCAAGTAGTAGCATGTATCTCCCCCAAAGAGTTGATAGAACAGTTAAAAGAGTAGGGGCTATGACTCACCTGATGCAACAGCTACGATGACAAAAGTGTATACACAGAAATGAGGTTCGATCTCTAACCGCAACCTAATATGAATGATGAATGATCTCATTTAGATCACCAAATGATGTTATGAATGTCCATGCTCATGTTTCTATACCACTCTAGTCTTTGGAAAAACACTTGTGTTATCAAAAATATATAATCCAAGAATTTGGAAAAATATTGCTATTAGAAAATATAATAAGCTAGTTGTAATATATATATACTTATATATATATATCGTAAGTTTCCATGTTAGCGTTGAAATACTCGAGTTGAAATCCTTGAAATGATGAAAACATACTCGTAATAACTAATACTACATTAGTTATAAAGCTTGGTTCTTAATATTATGTCTAGCTTATAAATGTACTTCGTAGTTTTTGCGCCAAATTTATATAAAAGCTGTCAAATATAAAATGGTTTTAGCCGATATTCAAACGTGAATATCTTTGTCGTTACTTGTCTGTTTTACTTGTTCTTTATATCCACGGTTACGTCTTAGTATGTAGTAATATATTTTGGAAAGCTCGGCTCCTCCGGGTTAAGTCTAAGGCCTCTTTTTGACCGACGAAAAACGTCCAACAGCAACTAATTTCCAGAAAATACTTTTCGTCAACAATCTTGCAAAAATCATAACTTCTTCGTTATTAACTCTTTTTAATCCGTTCTTTCGCCTACGGATTCGTTTTTGAAAGTATTTTCTAAAAATTTTGCCAAAGTTCCCTTGGTGTTTACTGATTTTCCAGATTTTTACAAAACGGAACAGCATGTCTAAAATAGGTTCCAAATCAAGTTTTCAAGGTCTAAAACTAATTTCTACCATCACCAAACCTCTTGTAATCACCACATAGCTAATCTAATCCTACCATACACCTTATTAGGGTGCCATGGACTCCTAACCAAGTTATTATAGCAAGGGGATTCATAACTAAAAAGTTAGGGTTTGTATGTTCCATTTTTGACCAAATAAGTGGTGGTATAGCTAGTTGTACATGGTTTTTAGCATGGAAATCATGTAATACAAGTAAATATAAGATGTTTCATGTAAAAAAAAAAGTTGATAACTTACTTGATAAAATGAGATGATTAGATGGCTAGAAACCTTGGATTACTTGTGTGTTTGATGCAAGAATCTTGATTAGAATGATAAAATGAATAACTTTGGTGCTTTAAACTTTTGAAAACCATGGATTGATCATGGAGTTGGGAAAAAGTCGTGGGTTTGCTAGAGAGGATGAAGAAGATGAGAAAAAAATCTAACTTATCTAAAAGTGTGATTTATGATTCTTGAATTTTTGGTAAAGTAAGGTTTTTAGAGTTTATTAGTTTAATACTTAGGAGATTAATGCTAGAGGTTAAAAGGGTTCATGTGGCCTGTTTTGGTGAGCCAAGGAGGGGGGTAGGGGTGCTTGGTATTTAATTAGAAATCTAGTGTATCGTTAAGTGTTATTACGTGTTATTCGTTAAAATCGGGTACCGGGTTTAATAGCAATAAACGTTCACAAAGTTAACCGGGATGAAAATAATGTTATAATAATGTTAAAAACATATTAAAAATATGTTGGGTACATTTACTGAGTGATCGGGTGATTAATGTTTAGTTTTCACGAAAACCGTCGTTATATTCATACGCGTACGTTATAAATAAAATAAATTTCCAAAATACTGGGTAACTGAATGTTATAAGTTTTATGATGTTAAAATGGATATAAAAATATGTCGGGACCATTGTGGGAATATTTAGATATATTCGTCATGTATAAACCGGTTGTTAACGTTTACTATAATTACTTATACGTAAAAACGTTAAATGTTCTAAATATAGTAATTTGAAAATCCTGAGAGTGGTATAACATGAAAATGCTGTTATGATGATATGCAGACTATCTCCAGTCCGTATGCAGTGTTCTTAACACTAATGAAATGAATTCGCACCTAAACCAATCCGGTTACGCGAATTTGAATACCCGTAAACTAAATTTACGATGAAATGAGTAATGCAAGTGAATGATGAAAACTTTTCCGGAAATGAATAGTGTTCAGTGAATAGTAAATTTCCCAAAAGTTTCTCAGAATATCAAAATGACCTCGTAAATGATGAATAGTAAAACGATGAATAGTGTTTTGATGAATAGTGATTTATGAATAGTGTTTTTCTAAAGTTCCCGAAATGACCTGAAATGGTGAGTTGTGACAGTCTTCCCCTCTAAAAAGAACTTCGTCCCGAAGTTCAGTTAATGTTAATCAGTTAAATGTGTGTTTAAGAAAATGTGTCAAAGCTTATGTATGTGGGTTTCCTATCCAACTGGGTATGTTCTCGTGGTCAGACTTGATGAGGCAAACCTTCCCAATCCCGAGCATAGTCCTCAAAAGACCTCCTTTAGGTTAATCATTTAGGTAACCGATTTTCACTTAAGCCCACAACCCAATCAAACAAGAACAATCATGAGATTAAGCTAAATCGGTTTGAGTGATGACTTTAACTTTTAGCTTGATTTTCGCAACCCAATCAAACAAGAACAGTCACTAGAACCAAGCTAAAAATCAAGGTCTGGATTCAACATCCTTGAAAAAGATCTTTTGAAAGATTGGCTCGACTTTGGAATTGCTTACACTAATCAAATTTCTAATGTTAGTGTGACTAAGGTTAATGCTGCTAGGTCTCAGATTAGTCAATGTTGTGTATAGGTCCTATATTAAGACTTAAGTGCTACAAAAATACGCTAGTTGTTCAAGAGAATGTACCCGATGTGCTACCGCGGACATGTTGGGTGATAGGATTTCCTAAGAAGTAAGCTCTGCCAATTGCGGGTGGAATCTCATTGGCCTCATCTCGTGGCCCTTCAATTGCTGCTGCTAAGTTTGGACGATTGCCCCCTTGGTTAAGATTCCTTTTCAACTTAGGACAGTTGTTCCGAAAGTGATCCGGGCTGTTACACTCATAACATGTCTTTTGGTTCACTGGTTCTCTACACTGGTTTGCATAATGACCAGACTGTCTGCAATTAGCACACATACGGCAGGGCACAGTCTTTTGGTGATGAAAGTTACATTTCGTACATTTAGGATGCTGGCCTAAATACTCTCTCTGACCCGAATTAGTCGCCGTAAAGGTCTTTGCCCTTTTGTTGTCAGTCTGCTTGTTCGACTCGCTTGTTCCCTTCCTTTTATCACTGTCCCTCAAGCTTCCATTTCTAACCATCTCATCTGTCAGAGTCCCTGCTCTCAATATTGCACTCTGAATTGTAGCAGGCTCAGTTGTTTTTACAATCCCACGAATTTCTGGGACAAGGCCATATATGTACCTCTCGATCCTCTTGGACTCAGGGGTAACTAGGTGTGGAACTAGTCTGGCTAATTCATGGAATCGATCTGTATAGGCTGCATGACCAGCCCCTATCATAGAGAGATGATAGAGTTCATCCTCCAGCTTTTGCATCTCGTTGTCCGGGCAGTATTCCTCCTTCAGTAATGCCTTAAAATCATCCCATGTCATACCTACAGCTGCCGCTCTACCCCTAGCTTGAATCTGCGTATTCCACCATGTCAATGCCTTTCCTGATAGTAAACACATGGAATACTTCACCATCTGATGTGCTGCACAGTTACTAATGTCGATCACCGACTCCATCTTTTCAACCCATCGAGTATACACCAGCGCGCCTCCTACATCATCGAAATCAATTGGCTTACATGACGTAAATTCCTTATACGTGCATCCGGTCCTAATGTTGTTGTTGCCATTACCATTCTGGCCTATACCATTGGTGTTGTTAATTCCGCTTTCGTGGTTTGCCAAATTATTCATATGATCGCCAACTTGAGTGACAATAGTGGGGAGAAAGTTTTCAAGTTGTCGAGCGATGATGGCTTCAAAATCAGTATTTCTACCGTCGTTGTTATCATTGTTTTCAACGCCGTGACCACCTCCTCTACCCCCACGTCCACCAGTTCTTCCACCATCGTTACTTGGGTTACTAGTGTCATGAGCAGCTCCTCTACCTCCTCTACCTCCACGTCCACCAGTCCTTCCACCCCTTGGTGTTGCGCCTCCTCGAACAGAGCTACGAGTCACTCTCTTTGGTGCCATGATTTCCTGAGAGGAAGGACATTTAGTGAACGTCAGAGATGAGGGAAAACCGTTGATTAACCAAAGTCTATACTTCACATCCTCATATATAATACCGTGCTACCAGCTGTTTCCTAAGTTGTGCCAACACCGATCTACATCTGCATAGTCATATGTCCACGTGTGTCGTGAAGCACTTATAATTATGTTGGCCACCACAATTATAAATGTTTCCTTTCACAAGTGTACATATCACCAGGCACACATATCTCAGTGGTAGACGTTGCTTAAATGGGCATCTAGGGAATGTCACGCTTAGTACAAAGGAACAAAGGATTCTCCCTTAAGTGTTAAAGTCACTGGGAAGTCTAGTTTCTAACGGTTTCTACAAAGTATCTAATAGCGTGGGTCTAAAAATAAATAAATTACCAGCAAGCGTAAGTGTATGTAAAGTGCAAGGCGATAGGGAGGAGAGTCTACATGTATGTAGTTATAGTCTAGACTCTAAAACAACCTAGTTCTCTATAACCAAGGCTCTGGTACCAATCTGTAACACCCCCAAAATACCGCAGCGGAAGACTGTGTCATTGGGATGCTACTTCAGGGCACAAAGTACAAGATATAGAAAACGAACTCTAAATGAGACGTTTTTGAAAAGTTACCATTCGTATTGATAAAAGTCATGATTTACAAAACGAAGATCCCAAAGTAGAATAATACATAAGTTTTTAAAGTGTATCGAATGGTAAACGATAAAAGTGAAAGTCTCCAAAAGCATGCCCTAAGACTCTCAGCTCCACACACCTGCTATCGCCTTTCTAACCTGAGATAAACATGCTTAAAAGTGTCAACACAAAGGTTGGTGAGTTCATAGAGTTTGTCTTAATACAGTTGAAAAGCTTATAAAAAAATGTTCACACAGCAAAGGCATCGTAAATCCACTCAGTTGCAAGTCCCGTCATAAGAGACTTGTAACATGTGTGTTCACAACCCACTGCTACAATATAATATGATTAAGATATGTATAAGTTCATAACAACAGTTAAGCAATTTGTAGTGAGTCTACACTTCATCTCCGAAGACCTCACCTAAGTATGTATACTTCCATGGTTGTGCCCAGAAACTTAATCTGGGGCCATAGGAAGTATATGTGTCTCCATGGTAGTGCCCAGAACTAAATCTGGGGCCATTGGAAGTATGTATGTATGTATCCATCACAGTTTAGTATAACACAGTTAAGTATAACACAATCACGTATGTATGACATCAAGTATAATGTAATCAAGTATAATGTTATCAAGTATAATGTTCCCCAAGTATAAATGTTATGTGAATCTGTACAAGTAAGCAAGTAGTAGCATGTATCTCCCCCAAAGAGTTGATAGAACAGTTAAAAGAGTAGGGGCTATGACTCACCTGATGCAACAGCTACGATGACAAAAGTGTATACACAGAAATGAGGTTCGATCTCTAACCGCAACCTAATATGAATGATGAATGATCTCATTTAGATCACCAAATGATGTTATGAATGTCCATGCTCATGTTTCTATACCACTCTAGTCTTTGGAAAAACACTTGTGTTATCAAAAATATATAATCCAAGAATTTGGAAAAATATTGCTATTAGAAAATATAATAAGCTAGTTGTAATATATATATACTTATATATATATATCGTAAGTTTCCATGTTAGCGTTGAAATACTCGAGTTGAAATCCTTGAAATGATGAAAACATACTCGTAATAACTAATACTACATTAGTTATAAAGCTTGGTTCTTAATATTATGTCTAGCTTATAAATGTACTTCGTAGTTTTTGCGCCAAATTTATATAAAAGCTGTCAAATATAAAATGGTTTTAGCCGATATTCAAACGTGAATATCTTTGTCGTTACTTGTCTGTTTTACTTGTTCTTTATATCCACGGTTACGTCTTAGTATGTAGTAATATATTTTGGAAAGCTCGGCTCCTCCGGGTTAAGTCTAAGGCCTCTTTTTGACCGACGAAAAACGTCCAACAGCAACTAATTTCCAGAAAATACTTTTCGTCAACAATCTTGCAAAAATCATAACTTCTTCGTTATTAACTCTTTTTAATCCGTTCTTTCGCCTACGGATTCGTTTTTGAAAGTATTTTCTAAAAATTTTGCCAAAGTTCCCTTGGTGTTTACTGATTTTCCAGATTTTTACAAAACGGAACAGCATGTCTAAAATAGGTTCCAAATCAAGTTTTCAAGGTCTAAAACTAATTTCTACCATCACCAAACCTCTTGTAATCACCACATAGCTAATCTAATCCTACCATACACCTTCTTAGGGTGCCATGGACTCCTAACCAAGTTATTATAGCAAGGGGATTCATAACTAAAAAGTTAGGGTTTGTATGTTCCATTTTTGACCAAATAAGTGGTGGTATAGCTAGTTGTACATGGTTTTTAGCATGGAAATCATGTAATACAAGTAAATATAAGATGTTTCATGTAAAAAAAAAAGTTGATAACTTACTTGATAAAATGAGATGATTAGATGGCTAGAAACCTTGGATTACTTGTGTGTTTGATGCAAGAATCTTGATTAGAATGATAAAATGAATAACTTTGGTGCTTTAAACTTTTGAAAACCATGGATTGATCATGGAGTTGGGAAAAAGTCGTGGGTTTGCTAGAGAGGATGAAGAAGATGAGAAAAAAATCTAACTTATCTAAAAGTGTGATTTATGATTCTTGAATTTTTGGTAAAGTAAGGTTTTTAGAGTTTATTAGTTTAATACTTAGGAGATTAATGCTAGAGGTTAAAAGGGTTCATGTGGCCTGTTTTGGTGAGCCAAGGAGGGGGGTAGGGGTGCTTGGTATTTAATTAGAAATCTAGTGTATCGTTAAGTGTTATTACGTGTTATTCGTTAAAATCGGGTACCGGGTTTAATAGCAATAAACGTTCACAAAGTTAACCGGGATGAAAATAATGTTATAATAATGTTAAAAACATATTAAAAATATGTTGGGTACATTTACTGAGTGATCGGGTGATTAATGTTTAGTTTTCACGAAAACCGTCGTTATATTCATACGCGTACGTTATAAATAAAATAAATTTCCAAAATACTGGGTAACTGAATGTTATAAGTTTTATGATGTTAAAATGGATATAAAAATATGTCGGGACCATTGTGGGAATATTTAGATATATTCGTCATGTATAAACCGGTTGTTAACGTTTACTATAATTACTTATACGTAAAAACGTTAAATGTTCTAAATATAGTAATTTGAAAATCCTGAGAGTGGTATAACATGAAAATGCTGTTATGATGATATGCAGACTATCTCCAGTCCGTATGCAGTGTTCTTAACACTAATGAAATGAATTCGCACCTAAACCAATCCGGTTACGCGAATTTGAATACCCGTAAACTAAATTTACGATGAAATGAGTAATGCAAGTGAATGATGAAAACTTTTCCGGAAATGAATAGTGTTCAGTGAATAGTAAATTTCCCAAAAGTTTCTCAGAATATCAAAATGACCTCGTAAATGATGAATAGTAAAACGATGAATAGTGTTTTGATGAATAGTGATTTATGAATAGTATTTTTCTAAAGTTCCCGAAATGACCTGAAATGGTGAGTTGTGACAAATAATAATTACAAATATAAAAAAAAACATACTAACTTACGTCGAAATTCAGGGTCCTGACAAAAACCATCAACATCATGTATTGTTAAGAGAAAATGATGCCCAACAATGAAGTAGCAAAGGCTTGACTTCCATCAATCATATGTTTGTCACAGAATCTCTCCCACTCGGATCCACAGAAACCAGATGCTTTGTTCATATCAAAGTCTATGAAAACCCTCATCCACCCATCACAAGTTCTGACACAATATAAAGTCTGTTTTTTAAAAGCATATTCTTCAAGGAAACTTTCTTGCAACGGCTACAAACGAATAACACATAATGATGTAAGTAGGTTAAATATAAATCATCAACTAAGTTTGTTAGATATCAGACTTACAAGACATGGAGTTTACATTATACTTGTTTTAAAAAACTCATCCTTGATGTCTGGGCAACACATCTGGTCAGTCTAATTCCATCCGCTATCATTCTAGATCCATTAACACAATTACCATGCTCATTAAAATGGCTTACAAGAACGTACTGAGTATTCCTAACGTCAAATAAAACAACCCAACCCTCTTTAAGCCCACTAACTTCTACACTCTCTTTCCATTCCTTTCCATATATGAGACCAGATTCACCATCAATGACCTGAATCTTAAACTTATACACCGTATCAACCAGCTTTGCATACAGCCATTCACAGTCTTTACTGTTGGGATCATACTTTAGTATTTAGTCAAGTCTCGGTCATTACATTTTGTAATAGGTTGCTTTAGTATTATTTATGATTATTGTTTAGTTAATGGGCAACATGTAAAAGCCCATGAGGCCTTGAAAGCCCACGTATGAAAGGATAAGGGAGGAAAGGAGTGTTGCCCTAGCTCCTCCCTTATAAATAGAAACCTTATGTTACATTTTATTTTGTTGGTTAATTGATTATCTTAGTGAAACTCTTGCACTCTCACCTTTCATATTGTCTCTTACTCAACCACCTCTCATTCTCATCTTATTTCTTCATCAATCATACTTGTGTTTACATAAATGGCTTCTGAGCAACACAGCTTAGGACCCGAATTTAACCGTCTTAACTCTCCGGCATCTTCGGCTGAACCATTGCCACTC
Organism: Artemisia argyi; assembly: GCA_030686995.1. Taxonomy (NCBI): domain Eukaryota; kingdom Viridiplantae; phylum Streptophyta; class Magnoliopsida; order Asterales; family Asteraceae; genus Artemisia; species Artemisia argyi. Next base: position 130,495,785 of record CM060690.1, on the reverse strand, counting down.
AACCGCAAAGAATTGGAAACCTTGTTTGCTCCACTGTTTGATGACACAATTGAATACCGTCCTACTGAGGTCTCACCAAATTCCGCTGCTCAACCTGACAATATTCATGTACCTGAATCACCTCAACAAACTTCAACAACTGTTGAGAGAGACGGTCCTCCAATTGCTTCACCATCTACAGTAGAACAAACTGTTTCTAACTCCCGCCACTCAGCTGAAGATCCAACACCACTATCAGTTCCACAATCCGCAGAGCATGATCCTGATGCGTTCTTCAATCCGTTTGCACCAGCTACTACAGTTTCTGATATAGCTGAGTCGTCAACACGCAACTTGGATCCTGCCAACATGCGAGATACATATCAACTACACCCTTCAACACACAAATGGACCCGAGACCATCCTCTAGTTCATATTATTGGCCATCCAGATGCACCAGTTATGACAAGACAACGACTTCACACAGATGGAGAAACTTGCATCTACGCACTCACAGTTTGTCATGAAGAACCCAAGAACATTAAAGATGCAATGACTTACGACAACTGGATTGAATCTATGCAAGAGGAATTTCAGCAATTCATAAGATTAGAAGTCTGGGAATTAGTTGAAAGACCTGACGGAGTCTTTGTCATTGGGTTAAAATGGATCTGGAAGAATAAGCTTGATGCTGAAGGCACTGTCATACGAAACAAATCACGTCTGGTAGCGAAAGGATACTCTCAACTGGAAGGTCTAGATTTTGCTGAATCCTTTGCTCCAGTGGCTCGACATGAAGCTGTTCGGATCTTTTTGGCCTATGCCGCACACAGGAATATGGTAGTCTTCTAAATGGATATCAAAACAGCATTTCTTTATGGAGATCTCCGTGAAGAAGTTTATGTTAGCCAACCTGAAGGCTTCGTTGATCCTGAGCGTCCTAATCACGTTTACCGACTCAAAAAGGCACTCTACGGACTCAAGCAAGCCCCACGGGCGTGGTATGACAAACTGTCTACTTTCTTATTGGCCAATAAATTTTCTAAAGGATCGGTGGATCCCACACTATTTACAAAAACCTACGGGGAGGACTTACTTGTTGTTCAAATATATGTCGATGACATCATTTTTGCCTCAACAAAACGAAGTTACTCTAATGATTTTGCAAAATTAATGAAAGATAATTTTGAAATGTCCATGATGGGTGAACTTTCGTTCTTTCTAGGACTTCAAGTTCATCAATCACCCCGTGGAATTTTTATAAATCAGTCTAAATATGCTCTTGAAATTTTGAAGAAACATGGAATGATGTCTTGTGATACTTATAATACACCAATGGGCTATACCACAAAACTAGATGCTGATTTACATGGGACTCCAGTTGACCCTACCAAATACCGAAGTATGATTGGGTCCCTCATGTATCTCACAGCTAGTAGACCTGATATAGTATTTGCTGTCTACATGTGCTCCCGCTATCAGTCCAGACCAACTGAAAAACACCTCAGTGAGGTCAAGAGAATCCTTCGATACATAAAGGGAACCATTAACTTGGGGATCTGGTATCCGAAGGATTCTGGCTTTGAACTAATTGCGTTTTCAGATGCTGACCATGCAGGATGCTTAGACACACGCAAAAGTACATCTGGTGGATTACAATTTCTTGGAGACAAACTTGTGTCATGGCAATCTAAGAAGCAGGACTGCACTTCACTGTCATCAACAGAATCTGAATACGTAGCCATGTCTGCCTGTTGTGCTCAAGTCATCTGGATGAGATCACAACTTAAGGACTATGGCTACCTATTCAACAAGATTCCAATCTACTGTGATTCCAAAAGTGCAATTGCCATCTCCTGCAACACATTACATCACTGCAAATCCAAACACATCGATCTCCGATATCATTTCATCAAAGAGCATGTGGAAAGGGGTACAGTTGAACTTTATTTTGTTGGAACTGAGTACCAATTGGCGGACTTACTTACCAAATCTTTGGCACCATCCAGGTTTGCTAGTTTAGTTCACCAAATTGGTATGCGATGTTTGACTCCAGAGGATCTGGAAAAGTTTTTAAAACACAACTGATCGTCAAACATCAAAACTATCTTTGTAAATAATTTTCTCACAAAAAAAAAAAAAAAAAAAAAAAAAAAAAAAAAAAAACCAATCAAAAACTCAAAAAGATTTTTGGTCTTCTCATTAAAAAAAAAAAAAAAAAAAAAAAAAAAAAAAAAAAAATGCAAGTATAAAACTCTTTCAACACTATTTTTTTCTAAAATGTCTTCAATCATTTAAAATTAGTGTTGAGGGGGAGGAAAAGTACGTTTTTTCTTAATTACCAAAAATTATTTTTACCTTTTATACTTGCATTTTACCAAAAACAAATACGTTTTATCAAAAGTGTTGATTCAAAAGAATTTCGGGTTACTCTCCTTGACCAAAACCAATTATTTTTACTATGATCTAAGGTCAAGGGGGAGTATGACAAGTTGTTCCTATCATATCTTGGTGTTGTCTAACGAAAGTTACATGAGATTAAGTATGTTAGCATTTAAAATAAATGTTAGTCAAGGTTAAGGGGCTAAAAGTGTCAACACATGAAACTTGAATTAACCCTAGTCAAAACCAATTTTGACTGCACACATTTATTTTTCTGCAACTACATTTACTACCCTCAACTACCATCATCAACGACCCAAAATCATCTGAATAATCTGAGTACCAATCTTCAAATCTGTAAGTGTGATGATGTTTTGATCATGATTTATAACAAAGGCTTTTAATTTTATAACAATCCAACGGCTCTATCTATCACAATCGATTAATTTGCTTTTTGAGTTATGCGTAGAATTCAAACCCAGAAATATGTGATGTTTTGTTTGAATTAGTAGATGGGAAATGGTCATTAGATGGTTATAAGCATGTTTCTTAACTCCAATCACACCCAGAAACACTAATCGATCAAGTTTGATATTAGGGTTCATACGTATGATTTAGGGGTTCTTGAGTTTGAGCATTAGGATTGTAATTAGTGATGGGGATAGTGTTTGTGTATGCCTAGGATCATTTTAATATGGGTTAATTGGATTTTTAACATGTTTTGTTCTTGAATCTAAGGTTTAGGGTTCGTGTGTCACAAGCAGATTCTATCTTGTGATTTTGTGGATGATTTGTGTTTATACTTAAACCATATGATCATTATGTTGCTAGAATCAATTGCCCCATGTTAATTTCAACCCAGATTCATGGTTGATTAAGGTTGTGATTTGTAGTTCATGCGTGTTTACGCGTTAAATTGCATTTTGCATGTTTACGCGCTAAAATATGTGTATTAAGTGTATTGGATGTGTTATTGATCAGTGGTAATGTTTGTGCACTTTCAGGAAACATACAACTCGAATTTCTAAGGTGAATTTCTGGAAAAAGACGTCTTTACGCGTTAAATGTTCATCCTACGCGTAAGATTGAATCTTACGCGTAAGATTCGACACGTGGACAAATTGTGTCTTGGATAAGACATAGTTTACGCATAAAATTGTTCTTACGCATAAGTTCTGACCTTACGCATAAGTCTAGAACTTACGCGTAAGTCATTACCTACGCATAAGTTGCAATTTACGCCTAAGGGTAATCCTACGCGTAACTTCAATTTTTACGCCTAAGATTTATCTTACGAGTAAAATTGATCTTACGCGTAAGTTTCACTTTACGCGTAATATTCCATCTTACGCGTAGATTTTGCACTTACGCATTATTTCTATACTTACGCTTAAGTCAGGTTACGCGTAAAGACAACTACTTACGCGTAAACTTGTCAAATTCCAAAATTTTCTAAGTGTTGGAAATTTTCCAATGAGTAACTTGTTGTAAATGATAAACTTATGTTGTAACTGAATTGTTTTATGTTTCTAACAAGTAATATAACTCAAGTTTGTCACATATCAAAAGTTTTCACACACACAAACCCCCACTGATCAATGTCAAACATGCAAATGTAAACATGTTCAATGAATGTCTATGCTAACATCATCAACAATTGCCATGTTTGTGTGTTTATGATCTATTCAGATGGCAGAACACAACGACATTCCACACATACCAGTGCCTGAACCCTTACGTGCATGGGAAGACACCTTTCCTGAGAACTACTCCAGAAAGATAGGAAGGAACAACCTGAGAGTCAACTTCAACAAACTTACATGCAATGAGTCTTCTTGCCTTGTTGCAGTTGATGCTCTCATCTATCACCCGTGCAAAGTTCTACTCACCAAATCTGCTGCAGTGGCATGCTTCTACATACATCAGTTTTGGCACACAATCCACCTGAACCTCCTGGAAGAGTCCTTTACTTGTATGCTTCACATGAGACAAGTCATGGTCGACAAGGATCTTCTCCGTAGTGCTCTTGGACTTCCCGAACTTGAACCGAATGAAGAGTATGACCAAGTTCCCACTGAAGAAGAATTGATAGAATGGCTGAGAGATATTGGGTATGATGAGTCTGAAGGGGTCATTACTAGGCACTCTAGGGTCAATATCAGATTTCTTCCACAGCCTTGGAGAACTCTCTACATCATAATTGCCAAGTCACTATCTGGCAGAGACACAGGTCATGAACACCCTAAGCTCCAACATCTCAAGCTATTCTGGGCTATTGCTAATGTCAAGAAGGTTGATTATGCCAGCATTATCTGGGAAGACATTGTGTGGCACATACACCGCAAGACGACCAATATTCCTTTCGTCCGTTTCACCAAACTTCTCATTGCAAGCTTCATCCATGAATATGATGACATACCTCAACGACTGAATGATGAGTTTCAGCACACATACAAGAATGAGGACACACTTAAGGTCATCAAGAGAATGGATACTAGTACAAGGAAACAAGGAAAGAAACTTCTTGATTGTCTTCTTACTAAGAAGGTTCAAGAATGCAATAACTACAAGTACTACATTCAAGCTCTCGAAGCAAATAAAGTTGGATTTCTGGACGAAGATGTTCTACCCCCGTTCATGCATAAGAAGGGTAAGAAAGATAGTAAGACTGGGAGCTCCGGCAGTTCCACTCAGTCTAAGAAGAAGAAGGGTACTCCAAAGAGAAGAATTCCTACCAAACAACCCGCTACTATTCCCGAACCTGGGTGGTTTCCCCCTCCTCAATCCTCTCCTAAGCCATCGGACTCCGAACGTACTGAATCCGACGAAGGTCCTCAGTATAGTGAAGCCTATGCTAATATTGAGGAAGATGAGAATCTTGATGACATCGATTGGGATAAAAACATTGATGAGTTTGCTGACAATGCCGTATATCCAACATATCTCACTCAAAGACCATTCACTAAAGCTCAGACGATGCTAGAAGAAGAAAGGTTTAGAAGGGAAAAGATGAAGGAACCAGTTTCAGCTGTACAAGAGCCTGAAGACCCTTCAATCGAAGAAGAAAATGAAAGGGCTCTCAATCTGGGTCTCCTCCACAGCCGAATTGATGCATTCAATGCTGATATGCCTCCACCTCCAGTGTTCTCTCAGACCACCGAAGCTGGGGGCTCAAGCAGCATTCCTGAGCCTACCACAGGAATCTCCTCAGACTTAGTTGCTTATGATAATCCCTCAGTAACTCCCACCGATATTGAAATGACTATGGAAGAGGAAGAAGAGGAAGATCCTATGGATACCGATGCTCCAAGACTTATGTCTATGGAAGAAATGGAGCGTAGAGAACGGGCTCAGGAAGAAGAACTGAAAAGAAAACAAGAAGCTGAAGAGGCCAGACTTGAAGAGATTGCTCAAGCTAAATTGGAAGAAACAATCAGAATGGAAGAAAGCAGGAAAGCAGAGGAGGTAGCCAAACTGGCTGAAGAAAAGTCTAAGAAGGAAGAAGAAGCCAGACTGGCTGAAGAACTAAGGCTTAAAGCCGAAGCTGATAAGCTGGCTGAAGATAAGTCTAATAGGGAAGAAGAAGCCAGGCTGGCTGAAGAGCTTAAGCTTAAAGCCGAAGCTGATAAACTTGCAGAAGAACAAAGGTTGAAAGAAGAAGCAGCCAGAGTCAAAGAAGTTGTACAACCCGAACCACAGAAAGGAGATGTCAAAGACACAACCACCATTATTGAATCATCACAGTCATCACCTCCTGCATCTGAATCAACACGTGACAAATCAATCAAGAAACCGAGCTCCAAAGCCTCTGCTGCATCTAAGTTACTCAAGTCAGCTTTCAAGAGGGTACATGAGAAGAAGAGAAGCAAACTTGAAGATCAGGTTGCTACACTTGCAACCCAGGTTGCTGAACTATCTAAGCTGAACTCGAACGTCAAAGAGCTACAAGATAAGGTTGACATTTTCTTAGCTAAAGACGTAACAGAGAACTTGGAAGCCGCACTAGCAGCTCAAGCACAGGAATACATGGCACAACACTTAGTGGCTGAGCTGAAAGATCTACTGGCACCAATGAGAGACGAACTCACCAAGTTCGCTGAGCAAGCAGTAAAGAAAGTTATCCGATCAACAACCTTCACTCTTCGTGCCGACAAGTCTACTGCTCCTCTACCAGGACTTTCTCTGGATGACTTGGAAGCTCAACTCCTAGAAAAGCTTGCAAACAAGTTCACCTTGACTCCTGAAGAAGCAAAAGTCCTGGAAGCACTGAAAGACAAAATGAACAAAGAGTCTTGCAGCACAGAGGCCGATAAGCTGAAACGTCAAAGAGATGATGAAGACAGGGATCCTAATTCTCAGGCAAAGAAACAGAAACAAGCCGAAGGACCCTCATCTCAGTACAAATCACCGGTAATCCCTCCTACCACAACAACTTCCTCACAACAACCGAAAGCATCAAGTTCTGCTCCCAAGGCACACGACCATTTCGTATACACCGGTGGTGACGACATACCTCAACCCGATGAAGTTCCAGAACCGTCTCCTAAGAAGAAGAAGAAAGATAAGAAAGGAAAGCATCATCAACCCACACCAGACACCTCATCAAAAGGCACCGAACCAAAGAAACCCAAAACCGTCCTTAACTGGCTAGACCAAGACAATAGTGCCGAATACTCCTGGTTTGAGAAGATGATCAGTTCGCAACCACCACTGGAAGACAATCATGAACCTCAAGATGGTCGAACAGTGGAATATGCTCAAATGATTCAGCAAAAGTTTAAAATGAAAAAGATGAATAAGAAAGAGCTGCGAAGAATCAAAAATGATGCTTTCAATCTTCTGAAAGATCGGTCTGCTAACTCAATCGAGCTCGAATACCATCTGGAAAATATTGCTCGAGCTATGTCAAGCAATATTGACTGGATCAATCCTGAATCATATGTCGATCCGGTCACAAAGAAAACCGCACCCTACATTACTGATTGGTCCAAACCACTACCGATGATTGGGAAGCCTAAGGAACCAAAGATCCCGTACAAGTTCTTCTACAACACAGACTTGGAATTTCTGAGACTTGGCAGCAAGATCGAAAAGAAATACGTTACCTCACTCGCCTTTCTCCCTGCAGCTCGATATCTCAACAATGCCATCGAAGAAGAAGCTTCAGCACTTTTCGTCGACAAAATTGTTGAATATGACCGGAATGCACTTTATGGTATTCATCATTGGCCAGACAACCGGGCACAATACTATCGAAGCAGCAGACTTAACCAAACGATGGGTGAAGTAGAAAGTGATTTGAAGATCGTCTCGATTCAATTTATTTCGACTGTCACTCACTTTGGGTACCCCTTCCTCAGCAAAATCACACTTAAAAGACTTGATGAAAAGGAGTACGATATTTCCGAGTCTGACTTTCCACGACTACATCTCAACGACATTGAAGACATGTACTTGCTCAAAGTTCAAGGAAAACTCTGTGGCTTGCCCAAAAAGATGCAACTTACCTTTATCCAAGCTCTACTCATCTTCATCAGGCAGATAGTCGTTAGAGAAAGAGTCGAAGATCTTCAGTTAGGAGTGGAAAGTTACCAGAAGAAGCTCAATCTCACCAAACCAAACCTGTTTGACATCCCCGACCTTCAACATCTACCTCAATACTCCTTGATCAGACGACCATTTGGGTTCACCTACCGAAGTGTTAACGGTCGCAACTGCTTTATGGGTTATGAAGAAATTCATAAGTTCTGTGATGAAACTCTTAAGTTCGTCAGAGATGGGATCAAAGGCAGAGTCAATGACATTGAACTGGGAAAATCCAAAAGGTGGAACACCAATGAAGCCCGGGATGCTCGCAGATTCATCTTAAGGATTGAGAACAGATTGAAGCGCAGGGATCAGTTCCGAAGGTTGGAGAGTTATGTGGGAGGCAGATCCAAATTTCCGGTGCTGACATTTCAGAGGCCTGATTGGTAGATCATTGTAAGAATTTGATTTGATTTGTCAATAATTTACTTCACAATGGTTTGTGCACGCATATCAGTGTACAACCCGATCTTGTAAAGAAAGGACCCTGAGGTACGCATCAGTGCCTCAATCCTGATATAAGGAGCGAAGGCTTCTTACTTTTGAGTAGAATTAATCAAACATTTATGATTTTTCATAATTCTGCTCAAAAGGACAAGTATTTCACCTCAATAAGGCCTAATCACTTGTTGAGGGGGAGCACTTGTCAAAAACAAAATACTTTGCTTAAAATCAAAAGTTCTTGGTGAATCTCCCCGTAAGACTCAAAAGGCATATTTTAACCTAAAAGATTATCAAAAACATCATTTTATATGCTATTTTTGAGGGGGAGAAAATGAAAAAGTGATTAAAATATACGAAGTCAATGCTTAAAAGTTGTATCATGTGCGAGCTAGACTCAGTTTTAACCCAGGAATTGACGAGGCAATAAATGTTAGTAATATCGAAAAGACTTATCCTCGACGGGTAATAACATCAAGTTAGATATTAGAGCTAGTTGTCACCTAAAAGCTGACAATGTATCTCTTTATCTAACCACGTAAGCGTGTCTCGAAAAGGATTAGTCTTAGTAGAAATGTACCGTCTCGAGAAACTTTCTGTGGACTTGACCAGGCCGGGTAATAACTTCAAGCTAGTCTAACTAGTGATGTAAGCGTGTCTCGAATCGGTCTAGTTCACGGAAAGTGGATCAATTCAAAAGTGCTTGCTCCTCCCGCATGTGCAAATTTATTAAACACTTATGAGCACATGTGCAGGGGGAGCCCTTCAAAAGTGTACGCAAAACTCTCAAAGTGTTAACCAAAAATATTTGATTATCACAAACACTTAGAGAGATTTTCAATCAAAGGTTTCTTGGCTACTGTCGGAGTTATAAGGTGATTAAGATAGGAATATCCGTCCTATGATCCGCCAGAGCCGGAGGGATCTACCCAAGGACATCTCCCATAGTTAGAATTAGAAGTCCTTAGGTATGATACGAAAAAGGAGAAATGAATGAAAGGGAAAGAAGGAGTTGAAGAATTAAAAAAAGAAAAGTAAAGTAAAGGGTGAAAAGAAATAGCCCTCCATATGTTCAACCTTAGGGCAGACACCGGGTTCAATACGTATGCTACTGGCTGTTGCAAAAGACAACACCGGTATTGAAGATTAAGTCGTCATGGACCCAGTGACGCAATGCACTAAACCTTCTTAACCACTCAAGTTCTCTTAAAAGAACTTGTTTCATTCTCACGGGGATCCCGCGTAATCTATCGACCTATCTCTTAGAGACGGTTGATATTGAAGCAGGAGACACCTCCCCAGTCTCCGCATAGGAAACCTAGGTGTGCACTTATAGAGTCTAGAGCCTTGAGATACATCAAAAATCTCTTAGGAACACTTAGTATTTCTACAACTGGTGTTCTACATCAATGGACACCAGCTGTAAATTATCGAGTCCTTCGCAGATCTTAGCAATCTGCCGAGAATGTTTATGAGAGGATTACTTAAGTATTTCTCAATGATTGAACGGAAATCCTGCCAGGGTCAACATCAAACAGCCCTGACAGCAGGTCACTTCGGTAACCCCACAAGGGTTACGCTTAGTGTTTGCGGTGGTTATATTACAGTCTACAGTCGTGGAGTGATCCCTAGCGACTCACCCAGTCATTGAGCTACTTAGTAGGTCTCGTAAGCTCCTTCGGGAGTATCTGATATGGGAACGGCCTGGATAAGGATTAGAAGGAGTCTTCACAATATGCTGTTGATGAGCTCTAATTCCTTATCCGTAAGTACCGGTTATTTTATTGCTAACTGTTTACTCGCAGGTACCTCACTTCCATGATGGTAGATTCCAACATGCTCATACATACATCTTGAAGTCAAAGAAAACTCCTCCAAAGATCTTAAGCAACACAAAGTTCAAAGAAAGATTCTACACCAATTAGAAGAATCTACAAAGTATAAAGACAAAGATCTCGAAGCATGAAAAGGAACTTCTTGTACGTGAAAGTCTTAAGTCTAAAGGTGTATGAGTATGTTGGAATGGCGGACAACCACCACAGACGCAGGAGTGTCGAACGGCAGACAACTTCATAACCGAATCACTACATCATCACCAAAGAACAAAGACAAAGAGCAAAGTATATTCATTATCATTCAACCAATTTTTGAAGACGTCTAGAGTTTTACATGTCACAAGTGAACGACAAAGATGAAGACGTCGAGCAACCGTGATGACCGACCCTTAGGGGGAGATTGTTGGGATCATACTTTAGTATTTAGTCAAGTCTCGGTCATTACATTTTGTAATAGGTTGCTTTAGTATTATTTATGATTATTGTTTAGTTAATGGGCAACATGTAAAAGCCCATGAGGCCTTGAAAGCCCACGTATGAAAGGATAAGGGAGGAAGGGAGTGTTGCCCTAGCTCCTCCCTTATAAATAGAAACCTTATGTTACATTTTATTTTGTTGGTTAATTGATTATCTTAGTGAAACTCTTGCACTCTCACCTTTCATATTGTCTCTTACTCAACCACCTCTCATTCTCATCTTATTTCTTCATCAATCATACTTGTGTTTACATAAATGGTGACCTAACATTTACGATCGGTAAGTTCGATCAATTTTAATGGAACTTTCAAACCATTTTCACTACCATTTTCAAACTTAACTAAAAAGGCCATCTGTAAGGTTTTACAAATTTAAAGTTACACAACAGTAGTGCCATTTAAGGGCATAATTTGTTGAAAGAGGCAACATTCTATTGTAAACCAAATACAGAACACTTGAACACAAAAACAGATGTTAATGAATTACATTACAATTTACATATGAAGAGTGCTTATCACAATCTATTGCCAACATAAAAAAAATATATCTACGCCCAATGGGCGGGCATACCTTTGCATCTTAAATACAATAAAGACTGTTCAAAAGTAACATAACTAATGGATTACATTACAGTTTAAAGCGAAACAATTCTTAACACGATCTGTAACATAAGAATGGTAGCAATAAACTAAATCCGTTCACATAAACAGTTTGGGGCTTTAAAAATTGGAAACAATAAAAGCATGCAATGACAATTACTAATTGGGGGTTTCAAAATTAAGAAACAATAAGGACATGCAATATCAAAGATACTGTATCTATTCAAATACAGATAATCAAGAACTAAGAACATGATCCTACTATAACATAAGAATGGTAACAATAAACTAAAACCATTCACATTAACAATTCGGGTCTTTCAAAATTGGAAACAATAAAAACATGCAATGACAATTACTAATTGGGGTTTCAAAATTGAGCAATAATAAGGACATGCAATATCAAGAATACTGTATCTATCCAAATACAGATAATCACGAACTAAAAACTGAACCTACTATAACACAAGAATGGCAGCAATAAACTAAAACTATTCACATTAACAATTTGGGGCTTTCAAAATTGGAAACAATAAAAGCATGCAATGACAATTACTGATTGGGGGTTTCAAATTTAAGCAACAATAAGGACATGTAATATCAAAAATACCATATCTATCCAAATACAGATAATCAAGAACTAAAAACATGATCCTTAAGTTACACACGCGTGTTAAAAACCCCAAAAAACCATATTCAGATTCTATATTATCATAATAGCAGTTAACCTAGATCAATATTAAAAAACAAACTCACATTCTATATTATTAGAAGATTCGGCATTTTAGATAATGGATGGAGCGGATTTTATTGATCCAAGGGATTTTACTTAAAACAATGGAGATTAGGTGTATGAGTAATACAATAACATATAAAAAAACAATTAAAAACGCAGCAATTTAATATGTAAAAAATAAATAAATATAAGCAATATACGGAATATTAGACAAACTACTTTAAAATAATTGTTATTAGTTTCAATTAAAATAACTTAATACAAAGAAAAATCATGCTTTTTTAAAAAACAATTAATCATCCGAAAAAAGCCTAAATCAATCATGTAATCGTCATCAATATCATGTCCAGAAGCCTTCATCTGCTCAAGTAATGCTGATGCCTTTGCCAATTTTGATATTAACTTTTTCATGTCACGAACACTGATTAACCGACTTCCATAATACTTCTTAATCCAATCAATGAGCGATCCACTTTCATTTACATCTGTAAATAATATAAACATAAATAAATAATCATTGTTTGAGCAAATACTTCAAACAATAATATTAGATAAACATATATTAAAGAAAAAAGTTACCATGGTTGTTTGTTGGTTCAGTTTCATTTGTTTTGTTTGCAATTTTCTTCGATGAAGATTTATCAGTCATATTTGAAACTTTTGTAGAATAGGTGCTTCAAAAAAATTAGGGTTTCAAGAATACAATTTGGTTTTCTTTTTATAATGGATATAAAAATAAAAAACATATCTGAATTTACAATTCTTTTTTTTAATAGGGAAAATAAATGAAAATTAATATCTAAAATATTTGACTTTAAATACATTTAATGCTAACACAAAATTTTAATCTACTTTTTTAAAGGAATATATTGTATAAATCGTCTTTTATTAGTTGATTTTAAAATACAAGTAAAATCACATGATTCGTGGAAATCACAAAGCATGCCCGCCCATTGGGCGGGCCATGACCACTAGTGTGTGTGTGTGTGTGTGTGTATATATATATATATATATATATATATATATATATATATATATATATATATATATATATATATATATATATATATATATATATATATATATATATATATGTATACTAGTCTCAAAGCCCGCCCAATGGGCGGGCATATCTTATAATTATCGTTGGCAGATTTTTCTATAATGAAAGAAGGTTGGTCATTAATCCATTCTCTTTCGTGATCACAGAAAATGTGACTCTCAAAAATCAAATGTGATATGCTTTTCATGATTAACCAAATTAAGATTCATTACATAAACCGAACTCGAATAACCCATAACGTTTAAAATAAAAGAGTTATGCCGGCTGTCATTAGCAAAATCCTAAACTATGTTAGATAATTACAACCGGGTTTTTAGTTATTATTGTGATCTGTCAGGTGTAAGACTGGATCTCGCGAGTAATGGATAAGGATACCTTTAACTCGTCACCCACATACGTGTTTTTTTCTACGCGTCCTCGATGTAAGCTTGATCATGAAAGTTTTTCGACTGTTCTCCATGTTGACCCTACATAAGGCCAGCTGAAATTGCGGCGATGTTGTTCTTCACCTGCAACGTAGAAAGAAAAAAGTCATGCCAACAAATATATAACAGATTTAATAAAAGAGCATCAATATAAACTTCATAATCTCAAACATGTACACAGATCAAGGATCCAACATTCTTATGGGGACAACGACTGTCAACTTTTTCTATCAACTAAGGGTGTTAATTTGGCCAATCAGGATATCAGGAATAGGTTATCTGGATTTCAAGTTTGAAGAAAAAATAAATGCATTGTGACTTAGATCATAGAAAGCAGCTGGAGTTACAATAATGTTACCTGTGGCTCATTATTGTCGACACTAATTTCCCTAATCTTTGATTCTTGACCAGTTTCAAACTCTAACTCAACATCCCGTGTGCCATTTGTTGCATTCTGTGCACCAGAACCACTATCATTGGCAGGCATTCCAGACCTAGTTGCTTGTAATGTTGATTTGTGGCTAGGTTTAAGTAAGTTGACCTAATCAACAGAAAAACCAAATTAAAGGACCCATAAATTAAAGCATTGTAATGACAAAGAAAGAGGATCACTTATTACCTCATTATTGTATCACCCATTGTATCATCCAAAGGAACTAAAACATCTTCACCATTATAGGATCTTAACACCAAACTCAAGCCCTGCAGAATAGAGAATCAATATCAGTTAAGGCTTGTTAAAAACCATCAAGTAATTATTTTAATAAGAGAATATTTCGCTAGCAAGAGGAATACGACCTTCAACAGTTGTTACAACTGACCAAGAAAATGTAGACATGTTTATATCCTTTCTGCAGAAAGATGTTGTTTTCTTTCAGCCGATGTCAAGATTCCTGTGTATATAACAATCTGTGGAACTTACAGAATGCCAATAACAATCTAATACCAGTTACAATCCCGCAATACAGGTTAGTAACCGCCCCAATCCCACAATACAGTTCCAATTATAATTGTACCTTTTAGGCAATTATTATATAATTTTTTAGAGCTTTGTAATATTAGTCTTAATTAAGGCAATACAAATACCTTTGTCAATTGTGTATACTATTAGAAGTGGACACAGATTTTCTTACATTTAAAAGGAGTAGCAGCATTGTTTTTCTCATCTTATAAAGCACACATTCATTATTTTCAAAGAAATAGATTTGTCTACAAGTTTAATGTGATACGTAGTACTATATAATGAGAATTAGATTATTTGTAGAACATGCAATAAAAGGTGATGTTTAGATATGTATCTTTTAAGTTGTAATAATAGTATTGCTGGTAAGATGGACGGGTCATAGTGCCAAACAGATTAGTAATGGGTCAAAATGGGCATATTCAGGCTGGGTTGACCACAACCAATGAAAGTATCGTAGAATCTAAGGCTTATTAAGAAAAGGTTTTATGTCTAAACTTCTACTTATCTCAAAGTGAAATTAGTATTTGTTACGTTTATGCATCTAGGTAATATGCATAGTGTATCCATATGATGGAGAATATATGTAGGGTATCAGTAGACTCTAAAATAAGATAACTACACCACTCGGATAGCTACTAAATATAAGAACTTCTATTCATGAACAGCTACCAAATTTTAATGAAAGTTTTTTGTAGGGTATATGTTCTGATGTAAGTACAAAAACATTAATATCATTTCATTTTTAACAATTCTAAAAAATGCAATTCACTCCTATTAAACATGAACGTAGACCATATATAGGTCCATAATTGTGAAAACTCACCACGAAATTGTGCATCATGAACTCAAATGCGTTGAATTGTGCCACCTCAATTTGCAGTGCATGAAGGTGGTAGCTTATTGTATTTTATGTTTTAGCACAGAGATGGCAGAACATGAACGACATTTGCTGGCAACAGTTTTGGTTTTAGTTTAAAGAATCTCAGCATCTTTTCCAACTTGTGACTATAGGTAATTATCTGGATATACCAGGCCTTCCTTTGAGAAAGCTTTAGTCTTTATCTCCTTTTCACAGATCGTAAACCTTTTCATTTAACACTTTATAAGCTTTAGTCTATCGAATACCTACTGTTTTAGGCTACGTCAACATGTGTCTGAAAAATGAACCTAAACCATAATCTAATAGGTTCCAACAGACAACAAACAACGTAAGGTAACATATGTATGACACTAAAATGAGTCTTTGTCAAATATAAGGATGTCAATGTAAATAGAAGATGATCATGGTATACTAGTTCTGTTCCTAGAACTCTTCATGTTGCAGACACCAGAATTAAATTTTGTCCTAGCGTTATTATGATACAACATTAGTAGTAATAACAGTCCCTATAGCAATCAATTAGTAAATATCAATAGGAAGCATTTCTATATTTTTTTATGTTGAGACCATAATTCAAGTTTGGCTTGGCAATCCGACATTCTAATTATTGATCTCGGCTGCCTAAATTATGACTCTCTTGATCATTATTAAGTACAAAAGAAACTATTATGTACCTCCCACTACAAATTTAGACCAAGACAAAGCTTCCAAGAATATTAGATTTAATAGAAAGAACTAAGCTATAGTAATACTTGAGCGTAAATTCAAACTTGATTTCAGTTTAACATTACTTACCTGAGCAGAGCTAATCTCTCATATATTATAGAATTGGAGGCATGTGGTCAGTAGATTCTGCATTAGTATCAGTTTACATCTGGAACATCAAAGTTCAAGTTGAAACGGAGGCTGCTATGTTCTTAGTTTTGAAAGACATTTAGAAGGAAATACACGTGCCACGACCTTTAACATCATTAGTGCACTCGAGTGATTAAAAAGCCCCAGATATAAACAATTTACCTATTTAGTATGATTTGAAATGGGGCGGGTTTACTTTTGAACCTCTCCAATTAGCATTGTCCTGATTCACACACAGGTTCCACCTCTTTGATATGAATCATGTCCTGGTCTCACTTCTGCAAGCGTTGGTGGAGATTTTTCAGCCAACTACTGATGCTTTATTTTTGAATATAGTTCTTTACAGCCCACTGGTCTCCAAAGATAAAATGCATATGTTAAAGTCAAGTTGTTAAAAAATGTTGGTTGGGTTCAGAGCAAACAAAGTACTAAATGTATTTTCAGATGCATGCTAAATTCACGATGGTCCAAAGATAGCACAACCATGATAATAATAAGTAAATATTAAGAACAATTTTTAAGGACACGTTTAGAGCATAAGGAGCTTACTTGCATTGTGTTGGATCAATACGTCTAGTAAACAAAAGGATATTATTAATGCAAGTTATCTGATACCTGAACTTATAATTAAACTAACTTCTTCATCAGGAGCACTCCATTTGATATCAAGCAGCTTCTCATCAATGCAGACCAAAGGTTATTTGAAAAGGTGTCGAGCCTCGACATACGGTTAATCCTCAGGCATTTGATATCTGCAAATAATCGAACATAAACTATTATCAATTCATTGTATTACTAATTCCATCTAGGGGTCTTTTCAACTCACCTTAGCGTAATCCTTGGGGATTAATTGGCATCCAAAGAAGAAAATAATGTCTTCTGCTGCTTTGAAAAACACAGGGAATTAGCAAAAAAGATGATGATGATGGTGGCTCATGTTTTTTTTAATGAATATTTGTTTTTCTTTTCTTTTTTATTCGGGATTTTTGTTTTATGGTTTTGTATGTGCTTTGCTCGAAGGAAGGGATACAGAAGATTAATGTAGATGCAGGGACTCTCATAGTTATCCTTTCATGCAATATCAATTATTTAAGCATGACTTACTTATTTTCAACTGTAAATCACAAAAGTTGGATTACCCCAGTGGTTGGGATGTTTGTTTATGTTTGGAGACCATCCAAGTTCGAACCATGCTAGCTCCATTTTTAAATTCCGAATTTTAATCCATTTAAAGTATGCCTAGGTGGACAAAATTAGATGACATGGCACTCGAAAACTGATGACAAGGCATTGACCGTGCTTATTTGGCATTAAATTGGTCAAACGCCTCCTGTTATATATAATGTATAGATATATATGTATGTATACTAGCGGTCAAAGCCCGCCCGTTGGGCGGGCATGCTTTGTGATTTTTAGTTTATCGTATTAATTTCGAATGCATTAAGAAAGAACATAAATAAATGTTCATCCGATATAAGAAAATAAAAAGTTAATTAAGTTGTGAGTCAGAACAAAATATATGTTGTCAATTCAAATGCGAAATATATCCTATTCGACCCTTCTTTTTATAAATATTAAATAATGATATAAAAGCTAAGCAATATATGTACGATGTTCATGATAAGCACATAACTACTTCCTGATACATATATACAAAGTTTCATGTCATATCTTGAACCTACAGAATAACACAGACAATTTTTCGTTGCCAAGTATTCAATATAACTCAGAATCTCAAATGTTTCCAACATATACCACTGAACTAAGAAAGAAACCAAGTTTACATCAAGCATTAATTTGATCCAATACTATGGCTTTCTAAGATAATAAGCTTCACAAGTTACAACGATCGGTTATGCAAGGAGGATATTTAGTGATCGAAAGTAGAAAATTGATTAACAAACATATGTTACTACTTTTCAATAACCTTGTCTTTAATCTTTTGGCTCCTTCGACATGTAAATCCTTCATTTTTTAGGTAACTTCAAGTGCGAAAGCTTCTTGTTGGGAAATTTGAAATGGGCTGGTGTTGCATTTTGAACTAAAGGGACCCGTCACCATTTGCCGTATTTTTACAGTTCCATCTTCGGAACCATGTTAGCATTACATGTCTCGTAACCTTATCTTGTACTTTTACGCTTTTCACTGCAAAACAATATATATATATATATATATATATATATATATATATATATATATATATATATATATATATATATATATATATATATATATTAAACATTTAACTATCTATACTTCACATGTTATGTCCAAATCACGTTTAACTTTGCCTCGTTTATTCGTTATTCACATATACAACATACAAATTAAATTCGACATACTCTTATTTCATTGAGCCATTAACGAGGTGCTATAAACATTTTGACAATATATTAACGTATATATAAAAAATATAACACATTCCTATGTAGCTTTGGACCCATACGATTTTTATCTAAAACACTTAGTGCTTGATTTACTTTCAAAAGATTTCAACACGTAAAACAGATTGAAAGATTTCGATAATCGGTACAATCACTTTACACGTAAAACACATTGAACGAGGAGAGAAAAGGACATGTATACTATCTCCTTTTAGTGCATGATTTACTTTCAAAAGATTTCGACATTTACCCTGTAGAAACAAATCAATACAACACAAATGGGACAAAATTTACTCGCCATGGGAATATTATATTCTTTAAAAGATATAACTTCACGACATAACTCAAAAGTATGATAAGATTAGCTAAAAATATCAATTTGATTATACTTTTTTGTCTTTTTCTGTAAATTCTTCAATCCAATATGTGCTTTCTTCAGTTCACTGTGCTCTGGTTCTGACCAAAGCCCTTTCTGGTAATGCCTGTCCAAAAAATTAAAGGTATTAACTACCAGAATAGTGCAAGCTAAAGTGTAATATATTCATAATCGAAACATATATGGTTCTAGTGTTCTTGGATCAAATGAAGAAGAAAGAAAGAATAATAGAAGAGTAGAAGAAGAAATTTTAGAGAGAGAGAGTAGAGAGAATTGGGAACTTAGAGAGAGAAAATAAAAATGTATTAGATTGGTGAATGAGAAGCTCCAACCCTCTCCACATGTGGAGAGGGGTATTTATACTTACAATAAAACGCCCACTCCCGGGCTGTGGATCAGACATACAGTGGGTGAAGACCCGTCCTTCTTCCACAGTGTTACTAAAACTAATACTAATTTAACTAACAAACAAACTAACTACGAGCTAACTTAATGCTATTACAATCATTAGGTGACCGAGACTTTTACAGGGATATTTGTATTCCTAACAATTTCCCCCTAAGCGAGGTCACCTTTGAAATTAAGCTCTTTGGTCTTTAAGCATTCTTTCGACTCTGTAGCTCGTAGGATCTGATTCTTCACTTTTCTTCACACTTTGTACTTCAAGCAAGCGAACTTGTGATTTGAATTCCTTTGAGATATGTGATCTTTGAGCTTCCTTTGAGATCATCAGCCAAAGTAAATCTCCAAGCTCATCCATAGTTATAATGCCTTCATGTGATGTAGTGACTAAGGACCATCATGCTCACACCTTTCTGTATCTGGAGACGTTGCATAAGAGTTTGTGAGTCAGGAGACTTTTTCATCAGAGTTGCGGAAACGTTGTTAGAAGTCTCTCAACATTTTGTTGAAGCAAGTCTCTCATCTTCATTGATAGTGTGGAGGATGCGTGAGCATGAGGTATGGATTGAACCGATTCAGCTGGAAACTAGAGCCATCAACGCCATCTTTATATGTGTCCCTGAAATACAACAGTTAGCAATAAAGATAGAGAACGAATATGGCTTTGTCATTCGTTCTGCGAGGACAGACTACCCTCCGGTTTTGTGAAAACCGACCTATGATCAGGTCGAGTCTCTTTTAAAGAAGACTCTCCTTGACAGGAATTTCCAGCTTGTAGTGATGAATTTTCCAAAGAATCCACTTCGGAATCTTCATACCTAGCATGTTCTCATACCGGAACGTCTCAAAGCAGACATCACGATAGAGTGAATCGGTGAATTTATATTCACGGATTGATGAGAAATTGATTTATAGAAGTCACTCGTGTGTCATATGGTAAACATTTTTGAGACACGACGAGAGTTTCATACTTAGAATCACATTTCCATCAAAAGTACTTTTGTTTGAAAGATTATACACAATCAATGTGCTCGAAAAATTAGATTGTGAGAACATTGAAAGGTTTTAGCAAAAGTATCCGTCAATCCATATCCTGGAACAAGTTTGATTCAAAGTTGAATCGCACCATTGTTGCTTTCCAGTTGTCACTTGATCATTGATCCAAGATGGATCTCACATGTCACCTACCAAGAGCTTGAGTGATGTTTGCTCTAGAAGGATTTCCATCCTCATTGTGAATATTTTCATATCACTCGGATGTTCTGGCAATACCACAAGGATAATGCGTAGGACTCTAAATATTTTATCTTATTTTCCACATTGTGTGAAACAATAAGCATATTGGAAGTGTGTCCTAACGAGATTTATGGATGATCTCTTTGGCTCTAGACTCAATAGTGCGTTTTGATCCGCTCCTGGAGACTGGGGAGGTGTCTCCTATTTTAGGTATCAACATAGCTCGCAATGAGCGGTCGATACATTGCACAGGGTTCCCCGTGAGATTGAAACAAGCTCTTTTAAGAGAACTTGAGTGGTTGGGAAGTTTAGTGCAGTGCGTCACTGGGTCCATGACGTCTTGTCTTCAATACCAGTGTTACTTTAGTAACCACTAGTAGATTGTGAATTGAACCCGGTTTCTGCCCTAAGGTTGAATATTTGGAGGGCTATTTCATTTCACCCTTTCTCATTTCATTTCTTTTTCATTCTTCAACCCCTTCAGTGTTTACCGAGACTTCACCACTAGAACCTTGTTAGGTTTGTTCCAGTCCTAGCTCTATCTCAGTCCGCACTCTTCCCTTTCTCACTTTTCTCCTTTTTTCAATCATTCCTAAGGACTTCTAATCTATCTATGGATTGTCCCTGGGAAGATCCTTCCAGTTCTGGTGGATCATGGGAACTTATACCTAACCTTAACCAACCTTATAACTCCATGCATAAAGATAAATGGTCGGTCTTTGGTATAACTTCCACAAACGCCTTTTGCTCCCCCTCAATATGTGCATCGATATTCGAAAGAGTTTATCACATATGTGGGAGCACATTTATTGAGTCGATCACTTTTGTTTATCAGATTTCATATTTAAATCACATTCTCTCCCCTGATCAAAAATTTCAAATCTTTCGAGATTTTTGATCTCAATTGATTTAAATAAGTTAGAAAACGTTTGGGAGAGAAATGCGGTTAATTTTTAATATTGTCTGATAAAAGGAACCTTTTTTCTTGCTCCCCCTCAATCTGTGAGGGAGGTTGTTATGTGTCAGATTTGAAGAGTTTACAAAAGATTTGAAGTTTTAACGAAAACTCTTTGAAAATGTACTCATTCTGACACATAACACATCAAAAATCATTTTGTTGCAAGGTTTTATGTACGAAGTGTGGGGAGTTTTGATGATACATAAAATTTTGAGAAATCACTCTCCCCCTCAATCAATGACGGTTGTTAAAGCATAAACTATTTTCATAAAATGTAAAAGTCATTGATTGAGAGAAAATTTTATCAAACTTTTGAGTTCAATTTGATTTTCAATCAAAATCTCATGGTACCACCAAGTTTTGCACAAATACTTTCCGGAAAAATAATAGAAGGGAAAGTATTTGGCGATTAAAAGAAGATTTTTCTTCTTTATCAAGAAATAATGCACTGAAGCGTACATTAGATCGAGGGTGCATGAATATAAAGTAATTCACGCTCGGATGAACGGCACCCTTTGCTAGGAACAACCGTCTTTTTGGCGACGTGTTTTCCCCATTTTGAAAAGCGGGTTGCTATCTGAAGTAATATCAAACCATAGTTTTGAAGTTCGGGTTACAGCCTGAAATGACTGTAAGCCATATTTTTAAGTTCGGGTTGTAGCCTGAAATGACTACAAGCCATTTAGGCATGTTTTGAAAAACCTTTTGAACTTCTGTTCGAACTTCATTTAAAGACCCGTGTCATTATTGAATGACATTTCTAGGACCGTAAATGTTATCGATGCCAGAAGACATGCCTTAAAGAAAACTATTTTTGGTATTTTCTAATTTTCTGATTTTTATGGGTTTTTGTTGGTTTTATATATCTATATACATTTAGGTATAATATATGTACAAAGGATACTATTAAGTTTAAGAAGATGTTGACATGAATACCGGAATGAGGATTCCGTTCGGCTTATTGTAGAAACGTGTAGTCGACATCTCTTAAACATTCACTACCAAAGCATTCGAGGCACATGAATAATAATCGTCTGAACTTGTGCTTTCTCAGTGTGATGCTTTGGTAGCTTCCCCCCAAACCGACAATCATCTTCATGAGACCACTTCCCCCAGACAGTTGAAGTGATGCAAAAAGTCTCATTGAATGAAGCTCGAGAACCCCGAAGAAAACTGATGCGTGGGAATCGCAACAGGCTTTACCTCTCAAGGGATCTCGAGAAGCTTACAACCCCCACCAGGCAGTGTACCTGATCGTTGTAGTATAGTATAGTGACAAGTACCGGGGGATTGATCGTTCAGCTTAGGAATAGTGTCGCTAGGATTAGAAAGCCTAATTACTAGTTCTAAAGATGACGGAAGATTATTTTTGTGTTTTTATAATTTTTAGAAAGCAAGTAAAATCTCGGGTTTTGGAAGAGTGGGCGGAATTAGTTGCTATTCAACTAACCCAAAACTAAGATGCAATCAAAATTAAATACTAAAAATGAAAATAAGCTAATTTATACTAAAGTTGTGAGCAGTATTTGGAGAAAATGTGTTTACTTAGATTTCCTTACTCCCTAGATATCTTTTACACGTTAATTACTTGTTATAATTGCATGGATGACAGATTGTATTCCTTAATACCATTCATGGGGTGGCATACATAACTCCCCAATTCTATGAGCTCTTATCTCCTCCTACACCATGACCCAGCACAACTATAGGGATTGTAAACAGTGGCTCATGCATTAAATACAACCAATAAAGAACTAGTATGCCTCGGTTCATGTTTCTTAAGACGTTCAAGCATGTTACCATTTGGAGATCTGCCAGTTTTCTTAAGCCTAACATATAAAATCATTCATCCAAGACAAGAATAAACAAGTAATCAACACATAATCAATATCTAGGTTTCATTAGATCTAAGCAAACACAAAAGAGATCTAGCCTAGCATAATGGAATTGAGACAAGAACAAGATATAGACAACCAACACATAGACATATTGATTGAATTAGAAGAACACTTATCTCAATTACAATGCAAGGTATCAAGGGTTTGGAACCCTTGAAAAACCTGTAAAAGTTGCACCAAATTCGTTTTTAGGGTTTCTCCAAAACTTCTCCTCTTTTTATGTGAAAAACTAGAAAACTATATATAGGAAAATAGGGGTGACGGCGTCAAGAGCAAGGGTGTGACGCCGTCATCTCGCCGCCAAATACTTCCTCGGACGACCTTGATCTACTTCTGACGCCCTGTGTGACGCCGTCATCAACTATGGTATTTTATTCTTGGGACTTTGACGCCGTCAAGAACAACTCTTGACGCCTTCATTTACTGTTCCCAGCATAGAATTTTGAGACTTTGCCGTTTTCTTCACTTTTATGCTCCAAAAACGTCCGAAATGGCTTCTTTTCCAGAATTCACTCTCCAAGTACCTAAAATCACAAAAGGAACGATTTAGGGCAATATTTGATCAAATAAAGTCGGATTCGGGCTTAAATGACCCCCTAAAAACGGATCATTTTTCGCCTCATCATATACCCTTACACTTGAGATTTGCTTGTCCTCAAGCAAATGCGCTTTTATTCTACTCAAAAGACAAGTTAGGGGTCATTTAACACTAATATAAAAGTAATTACAACAAATAATCGTTCCACTAAAGACCAATAGACAAGCACGGAGGTCATACACAAGCACCTCACAAATAGTGTTTAGATACTCACATCTCTCGGGTGTAATAAAGTAGTATAACATTATGGAAATGGAAGATATCTCTCACTACCTGTCATAGCAAAATAGATTACCATAGGCTTGGGAAAGGATCAAACCTCCACCACATGGCGTAAGCACCTAGGATAAACTATCAAAGAGGTCTTTTAAAGGGTTGTAACGTTAGGTATAGGGATATGAATTACACGGTTTTGTTGGATAAAGGAAATTTTACTGGTGGCGAGTTAACAATCTTGGTTAATTATATGTACAATATGGCGTTGCTAAGCCAAGACTAGACTCGACTTAAGCTAACAAATGAAAAATAACTAAAAACATAAAATGAACATAGAATGAAACGGGATGGTAGTCCGTATGTTTTTTTTTTTTTTTTTTTTTTTTTTTTTTTTTTTTTTTTTTTTTTTTTTGCATACACTCTTACCCTACCATCCAAAATAATACATCATAGGGGTATGAACATTCCCCTTACACTTGAATCTTTACATACTTTACATTAAACTATTCTAATGACTCGGATTAAGAAAATCAAAACACTTGGAGCACTTTTAAGATCAACGTACATATGGGGGGTAATAAATGATGTTCTTCCCCATTACTCCATAAAATAAGTACTTACCCATGAGTCCCAATCGTCCCAAAACAATATGTACAAGGATATGACTCGACTTAGCAACCATGTAATCAATTAGAAAGTTAACTTAGGGTTTAACAAATAACAATAATGCACTAAAAATGAGCGCATACATGGAAGGCTAAGGCGATTTGGGTGTACATTTAAGTGGGGTGTAACAAATTCTTCCTTTAAGTAAAATGTTTAAAGTTAGAAACGAAAAGATAGGCTCGGAGGGGTGTACTAGGGGTTTCATGTACTAAAAATGAGTACAACGCTAAGGGTGTGGGAAAAATTAGTTGACTTAACTAGCCAAGTAATATGACTTAAATGGTCAAGTAATTATAATACGGGTTTAACACAAGGGTGATCCTAATGCCTCTTATCATGTAGTAAATCCTACCACACGAATGTAGTCTCACTAGCGGTCTCGGGATGCATCACTAACGCAAGTTCTAGAATCTAAATGCTACCGGTACACTCATAAGCACTAATAGTAAATGCTTTTCCTATCAAATCTAAAGGCGAACCTCACATTTTTGGGTGAAAAATTTTTCTGAATATACGGTTATGTGCTAGTCATACAATCTCCTATCCATGAGACGCTTGCTATGGCTAAAGTTTCACTCCTAAATGTTGTAAAAAATTTTAAATTTGGTGCTAAAATTGCACTAACAAGTATTTCTCATAGTTTTATTACAAATCTACTATCAAACAAAACAAACTCAAGCGAAAGTGCATATCTTTTTACCCTCCCCTTACACTTAAGATGAACATTGTCCCCAATGTTCAAGTAAAGAATGTAAAAGTGAGAAAGTAAAGAGAATGAAATCAAATACTCCCCTGATTCGCTCGGTATGGATTATAGGATAGCCAGGTTAAATCTTCCTCCAAGAAAATGAACAATCAAAGCTTCCCTTCCAGAATATAAATCATCTTCTTGTCATACATAACCTGTAAAACCTGAGAAAATAGACAAGACAACCTCGCGTAAAATCGGCGGCATCCTATATAAGTTACTAAATCTTAGAAAACAAAGTAAGATATAATGCTTGTGGAATGAAGTTTGAAGATTTCCTGGAGATTATAAAACTTAATAATTCACAAAAACCATAAGACTCCGTTAGAAAAACAAAACCGGTAAAATTTCCAGATTTTAACTCCTGACGCCGTCAAGTGTAAACCTCTGACGCCGTCAGAATGGACCTGCAGAAATTCTTATGTTAAGTTTCCGGAAAATTTCTAGAAAAACTTGGTTCTACTTCCTGGAAAATCCTGCAAAACTTCATTATGACTCAATACAAGCATTTGACTCTAACAAATACGAATATACATGTTCATTTAATATTGTGGAGAATCATGACCGGGTTGTTTCTTAAAAACATATTTGGGGTTTCCCCTTACACTTATCTTTTGCAAAAATACTTTTAAGTTGGAGTTAAGACTAAGCCAAAACAACATAGTAAAGTATTTCCACATTTTAATTGAGAAACATGATCAACCAACAATAAAAATTAAGCATGCATACGGAAGCAAATAACAAACAAACAAATAAAAATCACACAAAACATGGGTTGCCTCCCAAGAAGCGCTTGTTTTTGTTCGAGTCACGAGCCTGACTCTACCCTTATTTAACGGAAATAGGCGAGGTTTTTCCTACACTTAGGATTAAGTGCGGGTGGAAGTAGCGATACACACCCTTAGGGTGGAAATATGCCTCGTGAGGAAAGAGTGGTGGATGAATTATATGCTCAAAGGGGTGTGCTCCTATCATCATAACTTTACCTAATTCAATCGGGTTAATGGGTGGATTAAGATTTTCTCCTAGAAAGGGATCATTTTCTATCATCTTAAAGAGACTACTAGTTGGGGATCCGTCTTGACCTAATAAACCCGGTTTAAACCCATAATGTTTCTTATGATCAATCACGAATGGGTGATGTAAGTATGTAAGGTCATGGTTCACTCCTATGTTGGCTTCTTCTCTACAAGGCTTGGGGTCTACTACCTTCAACGTAAAACTACCCTGACTATATGGTTTGATGGGTGGATCGGGACCTATTTCAATTCCTAAATCTTCATCCAAGGATGGAAGATTAGGTAACGGTTTTGGTTGAGGCTCCGGTTCATCAAAACTAGGAACTTCCCTAGAACTGGGAGTAAGGTTCTCACTACAAGTATTCAAACCTATATCCTCAAGTGGTGTTTGGTTCAAGGGCTCTACCTCTATTGGGGTTCCTATAGTCTTTTCTACTTCTTCAGGGTAAGTCACGGGTGGTATGTGTGCCTCAAATGATGGTAGGACTTGTGGGGTACTTTGTGGGCTTGGATTATCCACCTCATCCTCCATTGTATCAAGATTACCTATGTGCTTGTTTTGTACTATGGCTTTAGGTGACATCCACACAGGTATCCCTGAGTAATCATCCCCAGACAAACTTCCTGTTTGCTCCATCAAACTTGTTTTTGATTGATTTGTGATGTTGTTTGTTGGGTTGTCTACTCTATAATAATATTGGGCACAGTCTTCTATGGTATCCCATGCTTCTTCAGCACTTAATTCCCTAGGGCCCCCATTGGCAAAATCATCAATGCACATTTGGTCACATCGGCTGACACGATAGTAAAAGGTTTGGGTTAGGGATGCTAAAGAGAAACTATGATGAGGGAATTTTCGAAGTAAAATTTTAAAACGAGTCCATGCATCATATATGGGTTCATCTCGATATTGTTTGAAATTCGAGATGTCAATAGGGTAGAATGGCCTTTGTGGTTGGTGGTATGGTGGATTTGCGTACTCCATAATGGTGAACGGAAGAGTTAATGGAAATTACGAACAAACACACAAAGAAAAAGATAGACTAAAGAAATCCTAAAAATAAAAATAAAATCTTACTAGAAAGGAATCTAGCAAGTAGACCTAATAAAAAGAAATTCTAACCTAGACAATAACTATTCCCCGGCAGCGGCGCCAAAAACTTGATGCGTGGGAATCGCAACAGGCTTTACCTCTCGAGGGATCTCGAGAAGCTTACAACCCCCACCAGGCAGTGTACCTGATCGTTGTAGTATAGTATAGTGACAAGTACCGGGGGATTGATCGTTCAGCTTAGGAATAGTGTCGCTAGGATTAGAAAGCCTAATTACTAGTTCTAAAGATGACGGAAGATTATTTTTGTGTTTTTATATTTTTTAGAAAGCAAGTAAAATCTCGGGTTTTGGATGAGTGGGCGGAATTAGTTGCTATTCAACTCACCCAAAACTAAGATGCAATCAAAAGTAAATACTAAAAATGAAAATAAGCTAATTTATACTAAAGTTGTGAGCAGTATTTGGAGAAAATGTGTTTACTTAGATTTCCTTACTCCCTAGATATCTTTTACACGTTAATTACTTGTTATAATTGCATGGATGACGGATTGTATTCCTTAATACCATTCATGGGGTGGCATACATAACTCCCCAATTCTATGAGCTCTTATCTCCTCCTACACCATGACCCAGCACAACTATAGGGATTGTAAACAGTGGCTCATGCATTAAATACAACCAATAAAGAACTAGTATGCCTCGGTTCATGTTTCTTAAGACGTTCAAGCATGTTACCATTTGGAGATCTGCCAGTTTTCTTAAGCCTAACATATAAAATCATTCATCCAAGACAAGAATAAACAAGTAATCAACACATAATCAATATCTAGGTTTCATTAGATCTAAGCAAACACAAAAGAGATCTAGCCTAGCATAATGGAATTGAGACAAGAACAAGATATAGACAACCAACACATAGACATATTGATTGAATTAGAAGAACACTTATCTCAATTATAATGTAAGGTATCAAGGGTTTGGAACCCTTGAAAAACCTGTAAAAGTTGCACCAAATTCGTCTTTAGGGTTTCTCCAAAACTTCTCCTCTTTTTATGTGAAAAACTAGAAAACTATATATAGGAAAATAGGGGTGACGGCGTCAAGAGCAAGGGTGTGACACCGTCATCTCACCGCCAAATACTTCCTCGGACGGCCTTGATCTACTTCTGACGCCCTGTGTGACGCCGTCATCAACTATGGTATTTTATTCTTGGGACTTTGATGCCGTCAAGAACAACTCTTGACGCCTTCATGTACTGTTCCCAACATAGAATTTTGAGACTTTGCCGTTTTCTTCACTTTTATGCTCCAAAAACGTCCGAAATGGCTTCTTTTCCAGAATTCACTCTCTAAGTACCTAAAATCACAAAAGGAACGATTTAGGACAATATTTGATCAAATAAAGTCGGATTCGGGCTTAAATGACCCCCTAAAAACGGATCATTTTTCGCCTCATCAAAAACAATAACACCGAAGTAACAAGGTGAAC
The DNA here is from genome assembly GCA_030686995.1 of Artemisia argyi. Lineage (NCBI taxonomy): Eukaryota > Viridiplantae > Streptophyta > Magnoliopsida > Asterales > Asteraceae > Artemisia > Artemisia argyi. The sequence continues at coordinate 130,466,520 of CM060690.1, read as the reverse complement.
CACGGATCATCTCTGCGGTAATCAATCCCGGAATGTATGATGAAGCCCGATCACATGACCCTGTTGTACGTCCCCGATGTTCACATTCCTATAGCGGTTTGGAGCAGTTGTCTATTCAGGGGAATTGAGATATCAACATCTTCATTTCATCAAATGCTTTCCAGTTATCTTACACATACCAGCTCAATCCATATTGTACGCATGTATCCAACATAAGAAGAAATGATGACGCCAAAGTAACAGGTTGAAGCACTAATCATCTCTAAGGATATCACCTCCGGAATATATGATTAAGCCCGATCATGTGAACCTGTTGCGCGTCCTTGATGTACACAAATCTCTCCCCTGATGGTTGCGATCTCATCGGAATCAGCATAACATTGTGTACATGAAGCATTAACTAGAAGCAATTTACCATAAATCGTATCAACTCATATGAAGATGTCGATAAGCAATATCATCTCACTCTCCAATTGTTCTTCTCATATTTCTTCCCACTGAAAGCTGAAGTAATACATACCACAAGTGTCAAGAGAACACTTCCCCCACATAGTTGGAATGATACACCAAACGCCACAAGTTAATACACTGATATTCTCTGCGGTTATGACATATGTCTTCCCGACATAACTTCAATTAAGAAGAAGTATTATGTTCATCACGTGTACTCGTTATGCATTCGGATGCATGTCTCCTTCCCCCATGCTGGTTTTGATACATCAGAATCAGCAACAACTTTTAAGCACATCTACTTGAAATAATGAGAAGAACCAAATAAGCTAAAATATATCTAGCGAGAATCAACTGCTATAGAAATGCTCACTAATTGGGTTAATCCTCCCTCCCAATTAGTAAGCCCATAAGTGTACTTTCTCCCTCCCAAACTGACGACCCGTTTGATATAATCTTGATGCTTGTTGAAGAAGTATCTTTCAATTCTGCCCAAGATGTCTTAAGTCTCTTAACATGTCATCCACAACTTAAAATGGATCATAGACTGATAATCTATAGCTTCTTCACGGGTTTGTTTGGGGAAAGTTATTTCGACATTTTCAACTCATATAGAATGCTTCCAGTTCTTCGATAAAAGCCCCGATGTACACATTCTTCTCCCTCCATGATGATGAAGATCACGCGGAATCATCATAACTATGTGTACATAAACATATCAACTGGAAGCAACATACAAATCACTACCCCATGAGTAGATGTCGATAACAATTCTCTTCAACAATTCTCTACAGATCAACCCCTAATTAAACCTCTTTTCACTTCCACTAGCTAATGGTAAATGACCACGTATGGAGAAAACCCGATATACCAAACTTGAAACTGAAGTAGAGTTTCCCGCACTTGTGTCTTAAGCTTGCACTAATGTTGGAAGAACGGTGTAGAGAATTTATGCTCCAAGAAAATCTCTAAGTACTCACTACCCAACCAAAGTATGAGACATTACCACCTCTTGCGATTATCCACAACGACATCGGCGTGTGACACTGAGTAATACAACATAACTCATTAAAGTGATAGTTAACCAGCTCTTCAACCATCCACCTCGACTGCTGGTAACTAGATAAACCAAGTCTTCAACTAAGATCTTAAGCTCGAGCAAGTTATCGTTGAAAGTCATTCATCCATCCAACCCCGACTTCAAGCTAAACTAAGATCACACCTTTGTAAGAGTCAACTTCAATCTCAAATACGTGATACCCAATCAACTCCGCAGTCACATTTAGTCATCCTTACTTAGTGGAACATTAGGTGTTGGAGGAGAGGAAAGTCATTTCACGCATCAATCAACATGTATTTTATTCACACTTCTCCCCCTCAAATATAGCATATGAGGATGTGATTTTTGATTGAACAAGTGAATAAAATACATGTAGTTTATTCACACTTCTCCCCCTCAAAAATTGCATAAGAGGTTGATCCACTGTCCACACTTCTCCCCCTCAAAAATTGCATTAGAAGATGCCATTTTTGAATGAGTGAATAATAGCGAATACAATCTGATGAAGGTAATCCACATGATGACTGAACAAGCGTGGAAAAAATATGAGGTTTGTTGATGAGAATGGTCAGAAGCAAGAACATTTCACTTCTTCAAAAGATAAAGCGCACTCAAGCGTACACTTTTCTTTTCTTTGATGAACGGGGCCTGAAGTGATGTCAGTAGACGCCATAATGATGACATTGAGGAATGAGGCTTGAACAGAATTGTTCAAACGTCATAATGATGAAGAGCGAGGCCTGAACTGATGTGAACAGACGTCATAGTCGTTGAAGGGCGAGGCCTGAACTGAAGTATTCAGACGTCATAGTCGTTGAAGTGCGAGGCCTGAACTGAATTGAACAGACGTCATTATGCACATACATCAACATCGAAATTCCAGAACTCTTGAAGCTGGAGAAATGATTGCTTTAGGCCTCCAGACTTTGAGTTTTCTCATGTGGTGAATGATTGATGTGCCTGCAACTGAGTAAGGACTACCTGCACTAACATCACAAACTTGATAGCATATATATGGGTTAGTGACAACAGTATCCAGACCCTTAGGGGTTTCATGGTCAACCATGCCATTATCATCAGTGAGTAGCTTTCCGGTAGGAACCCACTTAAGTCCAACGTGCTTGAAAACTCTACCGGTTGGAAACCACTTATGGCAAGTTCTAGGATTACTCAACTTCATATGCATAGTGGAAGGTTTATCAATATTCCTAGACTCCAATGATTTAGGAGTTGGTATCCACCTAGGAGAAGTTTTCGGTTTGTTTTGCTTCACAAGCATTGTAGATGACTTACAATAAACCCTAGACTTGGCAGGTTGAACCTTAGCATTGTTCCTCAATACACTAGGAGGCATCCTATAAGGTTGTGAACCTAATATACCATCCTTTTGAAGTAGGGCCCGTTTCCTAGCCTTTTCTAGATCATAGTCCTTTTGAACCGTAATGCTTGGTTTCGTCACTATTTTGGAACTATACCTAGAGGAGCTGGGAGCAGTAGCTACTACATGTTGAGGTTTCGCAGAGATAGAATCATCAGACTTAGGCAAATAATGTGGAGTGACAGGTTTTGTCACAACTTGTTCCGCATCAACTTGGGAGGCAAACCGTGTTTTTGAAAATTTTGTTCGTTCGGATCTAAACGCAGTCGGTTGTCTAATAACCGATTGGTTCCTAATTGATGGTAACACAGGTTTCCCCAAGATTGATGGTTTTGCAAACTTAGTGTTCACACTATTCCCAATTGCTTTTCTTAGCTCATTTTTCAATGCTGTAACAGTGAAACCCATTTTCTGAAAATGAGCTTTGAATTCATCATTTTGGGCAATCAAAGAAGTTGTTTGTTCTAACGTCTTAGTTCTCATTTCTATGATTGTCTCATTAAGATTTTTACAATTCACTTTCAAAGACTCATTTTCATCAAGTAATATAGCCACTTTTTGTTCAAATTCAATCGCATCACAATCATGTTTAGCCTTAACTTCACTACACATATCACACATCTCAATAACACGTTTTTTCAGGTTGTTGATTGTCAAGTTCTTGGTTTCTAGCCGAGCTTTCAAATCATTAATAAAAAATATTCACGGAAATCAGGAAGTTCCGAATTTTTACATGGTTGATTATTTTGAAAACTTTCTTCCTTTTGTTGCATTGCGATTTCAAGTGAAATACAATGTTTTTCAAGTTGCAAAAATCTCTTTGAAAGTTCAATAAAAGTTTCTTTATCAACCATATCATTTGATTTAAAAGCATCAGCCGTCAACACAGAACTTAACAATTTATCACGTTCAGCTTCCTGATCACTTTCTCCCCCTTTATGACTCATATTTGTTGGATTAGACATGGTATTGCTATCAGTCTTTTCCAACAAATTTGTGTCATAAGTGAGTTTGATTTGATCAGTATGCTCCCGTTCATTAGAGAGCACATTATGTTGAACAGTTAAGGGTACCTCAGTACATGACATTTGTTCATTAATCGGACTAAAATCAGCATCCATGCCATGGGTGTCTAGAGTCACTGATTTGCTGGTAGTGTCAAGCTTATCAGTCTCTGATCCTTTACGCATCGTGACACCTAATCCAACATCCAAAGCATTTCCCGAATCACCTGTACCCTCACATGATTCCACCCGAGATGCCTTCACCTTGTCGTCATGCATCTGTTCGTGCTGTGCTCTTTCCTCAATGAACATCTTCACATTACCCATGAGTTGGAGTAGTGTGTCTCTGAACGTGTCAACCTCAATTCCCGTGTGATCAGCAAAGCACTTTTTCGTCATCTCACTATAATGGTCATACTCCAGAGTGAATTTCGAATCAAAGAACACTTGGAGTTGTTTGTTGATCACACAAAGGGCAGCCATGGATCCGATTTTGGAAAATTCTCCTCGGTCAAGTTGTTGTTGTAGTTGATCTAAGTTAAGAATCATTGTGCATGTGAAAGTCTGAACATCTTGACCAAAGAGTGTTTCAAATGCACGTTCGAATCCCATCTTGAATCCAGTTCCCTCTAAAAGTACTGAGAGGTATGAATGAAGTTGTCGAAAACATTCTATGCAGCTTTCATTTGCATTGTGAAGCACTTGTAGTGGCTGAAGCAACTCTCTCCCTTGCGAATTAGAGCACAAAGATTCCATATTAGCAATATTAGAATCAAACACCTTCGTTTGTTGTACAAGGATGGAGGATTTTGACAAGTTGTGTTCGTTCACGGGATTTTACAATTCTATGATTTAAACCGAGAAATAGTTTCTTTCGCGGGATTTTACAAAATCAAGAAGAAACCGTGAATTGATGATGCGAAGAAGAATGAGGTCTTGTAGAAAATTAAATGAGTGAGATTGGGTTTTCAAATGAGTCCTTGAAAATCGTTTATGCTTTCACAATAACTATCACACAAAATAATTCTACACGAGCCTGAATAACCTCAACACAAAATAATTCACAATCACGTATCTTTGAAATTCAACCAAAGCCGTGGTCCACGATTATATCCCAAAATTTAGCTAGTAATAAATTTCGTCCCTTGAGTATACTCACCGATTTCACAACCACATGGACAACACAACACATTCAACGAAAACAATGCAGCCCATCTCCTTCTCAATATTGACGCAGCCCAAATGAAATGTTATACACAAATACGGCCCAAGACTAGTATCGGTGGTGTCACTCATAAGCCCAAATCCAGTCCATTGCTAAACTAATTGAACCAGTAATATCACGCTCAAATTACACGCAATATAATCCCACTAATTTATCTTAACCCTAAACCAAACTAAAGCAGCCACAAGAACAATACCTCTCAGGCTCTCACCAAGAAACCGAAAAAAAATTAATCAATCCTCTCACCAAGAACAGCACCTCTCACTTATCTTAATTCCTTGTTAACTTGCAAAACTGAATCACCAAATTATATTAGTTCTTATACTCCACGAAAAGCACCTCAAATGTTTGAAGAGATCTAAGGTAGGATTGTTTTTTTTATCAGTTATATCGAATGAAAGGATGAAATGATAACACTCTTGTTATTGTTTTGTGATTTATTTTTCGTATATTAAAATGAATGACGGATTCAATATGGATCTGTGATGAGTTTGTTTCATGTGTTATATATCGATTGGGATAAAAAAAAAACACCACAAAGCAGAGATTTTGCACTTTACTTTTTCATTCATATAATTTACTTGCACAAATAAGGATCAATGATGAAGTACTCTCTTTGGTTTCTTTGATTAGAGGTGAGATGGGTTAAAGAATGTGATTAGTTTTAGCTTCAGTTAAGATATGATTAGTTAACTTTTGTTTGATTCTGGTTATAAATCTGGTAACCGCAACAAGAAAACGAGGTAGTCGCAAAATGGAAACCGCAAGCAAGATCTAACCACAATCAAGATCTAACCGCAAGAACAAAAGTAGTTAACCGCAATTGAATGAGCTAACCGCAATTTGGATCTGAGGTAGACGCAAGTACGAAGTAATGAGATAACCGCAAGACACGAGCTAATAGCTATTAGTAGCAGACCGCAACAAAAATATTAGACTAATCGCTACCAGTATACCTCCAAAAAAGATCACTTTCTAATAAGTTTGTCTACTAATGGACAAAACGCCTTGCTGTCAAAGGTGACAAAAAAAATGTTAACCGCTAACAAGAATACCAACAAAACCAGCCCACGTATTGACCAAGGAATTAACTTAGAATGTATGAAATATTGTCAAATACTAATATTAGCACATATATGACTTCTAATCATCAAAGTACAGTGGTATAACGAATCAATCCACAAACAAGGTCAAGTAGAGAAATTACTTAAGAAAGCATTCGAACCAAAAAAAACACAAGAACCAAGTTACAAATCCAAGTACAAGCTAGTCCCTAAGATGAAACCATGGCTCTTGATACCAATTGTAATATATACATAATCGAAACATATATGGTTCTAGTGTTCTTGGATCAAATGAAGAAGAAAGAAAGAATAATAGAAGAGTAGAAGAAGAAGTTTTAGAGAGAGAGAGAGTAGAGAGAATTGGGAACTTAGAGAGAGAAAATGAAAATGTATTAGATTGGTGAATGAGAAGCTCCAACCCTCTCCACATGTGGAGAGGGGTATTTATACTTACAATAAAACGCCCACTCCCGGGCTGTGGATCAGGTATACAGTGGGTGAAGACCCGTCCTTCTTCCACGGTGTTACTAAAACTAATACTAATTTAACTAACAAACAAACTAACTACGAGCTCACTTAATGCTATTACAATCATTAGGTGACCGAGACTTTTACAGGAATATTTGTATTCCTAACATAAAGGTTTCTTTTCGGTTTCATTTATATTTAGGATGATAAAAAAGTTGTAATGAACACCTTGTAGCAATATCATGATCGGCTAAATAATAATAGGCACGTACACGGAGCAGCACCCACAAACACATTTTAAATTTATTTGATTAATAATGAATGCGTATGACTAAAAAAACCATATTATTAACAAATATTAATCTTTGTCACCACTGAGTACTAAGTTCTAGGAAGTTGTATGCTTTATCGGCTTTGGGAGGCTATGTTTGACAAGTTACCTTAAATTAATGTACATGTTTGTTTGACCTATTTGAGATCAAAGACAACCCAACCCATCCATATGTACTCTGAGTCAAAATTGTCACCACTAAGGGCTATGAAGAACTTGATCTGGGCAATAGACTGGTAGCACTTTAGCAAAGTCATTTTAGTAAAAAAGTTTAAACGCTCTAAGAAAGTAAAGAATGAGGAAGAAAGTCTTGAGTAGAATACACCTAATGGTGTATAAAAAGGTTGCTTCTCATAGCAGCTTTAAATATTTGACATTTAACATGCTGATAAAAAAGGTTCATAAAAACATCACTTCCACTGGGAACCTACAGGAGTTACATAAGTTGGCAGAGAAGATTGCCCAAAGAATACAGATAAGAAAGACATACCAACAATGTTTAAAGAGAGCTGTAGTTTTTAGAAGAATCATATTCCTATGAACTGTAGTTTCTGTAAAAAAAACCAATGATTGTGTGTGATGAATAATGTTATATTAATTCAAAATGATTAATAAGCGTACATGTGTTAATATTACCTGATGAAGTTCCATGAGTTTTTAAAGATGGTTACTAAGGACGATCTTCTTCATATATCAGTGCCTGCAAAACAATTAATTTATTAGTTAAAATTGACACTGTCATATAGTAGAGTTCAAATGTGATTCTTATTGTACCCACAACTAAATATCCAGTCCAAACAACACAAAGAAGGCTCGGAATCTGAACAGTTTTGGAAAGTTTTGAATGTCAGCTTGAGAATTCCTAGCAAAATGTTATTTCTAACTGTATTTTCCACATAGTTTTGAGTTTTGACCGTCAGTTGTCCATGTTGATATAAATAATGCGTAAAAACGTTATTAATATTTCTCGATATCCCTACGTTTTGACTATCACAAAATGTTAAATCATTAAACGTAAAATCATCACGTAAATAAGTATTTAGTTACAAAATATCATTCTATCCAACTAAATCACTTAAGGTATGAATAAACAATTACCTAATACATTTTATGATCAAAGGAAGGTTTATTTAATTATTACAAAGTTTATAAAATGATATAAACATTTTGTAAATTTAGAAAAACACTTTTGGCAATTAAAGGAAAATGTTTAATTCATAATAAATATATGAATTCAAAATTTTAACCAAAATCAGTTAGATTTTCACCAAATAAACTTTCCCCAGAAAAAGACAAAAAAACTGACCATTACAGGAGGGCGTCCCCCTTAATTTTAAGGGGGCCGACACGCTCCTGTGACCAGGTTTCTTTGCCTATAAATACAGGTTCAATCCTGAATTTTTTTTCTCACCTTTTACACTAAAACTTTCTGTCCAAATCCTCTCAAAACATCCTTCTAAATCCTTTGATCATAAGATTATAAGTTCTTGATTCAAGTGATTCAATCCCTCACCATTCAAAGTGCAAGAGAAGAATACTCCTTCAACATCTAGTTAAGAAGTATTGTAGATTTATGAATATTGCTTATAGTTGTGTAAATTATTAGTAAAGGTGTAGAGGTTTTGTTATAGGTAGATTTAGGTGTGTTAGTAGTAAAAAGAAGTTGTGAAGAAGAAGTAGTGTTGTGAAGAAAAAGTAGTGAAGTTGTGTGAACTTGTCTTGTAGTAGTGGTGTGTATAAGTTGCGAAAAAGGTATGTAGTGACTAGTGGTGTGAGATTGGTTCTAGCTACTATTAGGACTCGACATCTAGCTTAGTGTCGTTAATTGGTGTAAGCGAAAGTTGTGTAAGGTTTTCTCCACCATAAGGGAGCTTGTTGACATAGTGAAGAAAACTCTCGAGTTAGGTGCTCGGGGAGTGGAGTAGGGCGAAGAGGAGCTTCATAGTCGAACCACTATAAATCCTTTTTCTTGTGGGGCGATCTTTCCATCTCTATCTCTTTATTTACTTATCTATATTGTTATCATTTACTTTCATAGATATTAGTATACACAAGTATTTAAATATTGATCTCACATAAAACTATAATCGAAAATTTTGTAAACAAAGTTTTTTTGTAAATTTAAAAAAGACGTAAAACTATTCAACCCCCCCCCCCCCCCCCTTCTAGTTTTCCACAATAGGCATCACAGCCAGGTTAAACAAGATTTTTAAAATAAATTGTATTTTAAAAATTGAAATCGATCTGTGGAATCGGAAAAATATTTAGAAGGGAACATGACATTTAAACCACCATAGTTTGAAAATACAAGTTTTCTTGAATGGAAAAATCGATTCGAAAGTTATGTGAAGTTAGTAGATTATGATTTTTGGCATGTCATTTCAATTGATGATTTTCAACCAACAAAAACCATTTTTGAAAAACAAGATAATTGTTTCAAAATATTGCTTGATAAAAATAATATAGCTAAAATGATTATATACAAAGCTTTACTTATAAGAATTGAATATGAAAGAATATCTTTTTGTCAAATGGCAAATGATATGTGGAAAAGTCTTTTAAATTTTCATCAAGAGAAATGTCAAGCCAAAAAAAAAAAATTTGTATACAACATAGTTGAAAATGAAAGTATAGTAAATAAATATTTAGTTGAAATGAGTACAAGTGCTACTAGTTCAAATTTTTTGTGTGAAGGTAATGATGGTGAAAACTCCATGAGTCATATCAAGAGTAAACAAGAAGGGTGTATAAAGTAACGATCGAAAAGGAACTTAGTGATGATGACGATTATAGTTCCAAAAGTGAAGATGAAGAATATGCAAAGGTCGTTAAAGAATTCAAGAATATTATTAAAAAGCGACTAAAAGCACAAGATAAAAGAAAAACTACCCGAAGAAGAAAATTTAGTGACGAAGATGAAACGATGAAGCACAAATGTTTTGTAGCTCAAGCACCTAATGAAGTATGTCTAGGAGTAGATTTGGAGCCCAATGAATGGATAAAGGATAGTGGATGCTCAAGACACATGACGGGGAATCGCAAGCTATTTTCTACATATAAGGCGTATAATGGAGGTAACGTTGTTTTTGGTAGTGGTCGTCGTGGAAAAATCATAGGCAAATGTACGATTTCTCAAGACTTTCTAACTATTGAAAATGTTGAACATGTAGATAATCTTACTTATAACTTGCTTAGGATAGGTCAAATATGTGATAATAAGTGTAGGGTTACCTTTACCGATAAAGATAGTGAAATAATTAAGGATGAGAAAGTCATAGGTAGAGGAATTAGGAAAGATGGTATATATGTTATGAAATTAGGAGACAAACCGGAAGATAGGATATGCTTAGCAACTATAGATGAAAACTCCACTTTGTGGAATAGGAGATTATGTCACGCTAACATGCAACAATTACAATCTTTAGTCTCTAAGGAACTAGTTAGAAACTTTCCTAGTCTAAGATATGATCAACACTTTTGTGACGCTTGTAAAATTGGAAAACAAATACATGCTAGTCACAAAGCTAAAAATATGGTATCCACTACTAGGTGCTTAGAATTACTTCATATGGATCTTTTTCGTCCATCCGCAGTGCGGAGCTACGGTGGCAACCGTTACACCTTAGTTATAGTAGACGCTTATTCACGATACACGTGGACTAGGTTCTTAAGTGACAAACCCGAAGCCTTTAAGAAATTTGAGAAATTTAGTAAAATGATTCAAAATAAATTAGGATGCTCAATAGTTTCAATTAGGACAGATCATGGTAGGGAATTTGACAATGAAGTACAATTCGGAAAATATTGTGATTTAAATAGAATATCTCACAACTTTTCCGCTCCTCGTACTCCTCAATCTAATGGGGTAGTAGAAAAGAAAAATATGTCTTTACAAGAAATGAGTAGAACAATGCTAAATGAACAATCTATCCCACAAAAGTTTTGGTGTCACGGCGTAGATACATCAATGTACATACTTAATAGGGTTTCTATTAGACGAATATTAGGAAAAACTCCTTATGAGTTATTAAGAGGTAGAAAACCAAATATAGGCTACTTTAGAGTATTCGGAAGTAAATGTTTTGTCCTTAATACAAAAGATTAACTCACTAAATTCAACCCTAAGTCATACAAAAAAAATTTTCTAGGATATTCACAAAATAGTAAAGCATACATAATTTTAAATAAACATATTATGAAAGTAGAAGAATCCTTTAATGTAACATTTGATGAAACTCCTCCATCACCTAAAACATTACCTTTAGAAGATGATGATGTGATTGAAGAAGAAGCTATTGAGGTTAGTAAAAATAAGTCCTTAGGAAATGATAATGAAGTAGAAACATTAGAAGAAAATGAGGTTGTAAATATTAAGGAATCTAAATCACATCCATTAGGTAACATCATAGGTAGTTTGAATCAAAGAACCCTTAGATCGCAAGCTCAAGACGAAAGTAACTACTTTTGCTTTGTGTAAACAATAGAACCTAGGAATGTAAATGAAGCCTTAAAGGATGAAAGTTGGATTATGGCTATGCGAGAAGAATTAAATCAATTTAAAACAAATGATGTTTGGGAATTAGTCCCAAATCCTAGGAATGTGACCATAATAGGAACCAAATGGGTATTTAGGAATAAACTAGATGAAAATGGAATAGTAACTAGGAATAAAGCTAGATTAGTAGCCCAAGGTTATAATCAAACAACAAGAAGGAATTGATTATGACGAAACCTATGCCCCGGTAGCTAGACTAGAATCTATTAGAATAATCCTAGCTTATGCCTACGCCCTAGACTTTAAGTTATACCAAATGGATGTGAAGAGTGCATTCCAAAATGGTTTTATTAATGAGGAGGTGTATGTGGCACAGCTTCCGGGATTAATTGACTTCAAAAAACCTGATTATGTTTATAAACTCAAGAAGGCTTTATATGGACTCAAACAAGCCCCCAAGGCTTGGTATGATCGATTAAAAGCATTTCTTATTAAACATGATTATTCCATGGGAATGGAAGACAACACTCTCTTCACTAAAAAAAACCCGAATCTCATCATTGTTCAAATATATGTCGATGATATTGTATTTGGATCGACTTGTCAAGAAATGTGTGATGAATTTGCCAAAATCATGCATGATGAGTTCGAGATGAGTATGATGGGTGAACTAAACTTCTTCCTAGGATTACAAATAAAACAATTAAAAGATGGAATATTTTTTAACCAATCTAAATACATTAAGGAAATGCTTAAGAAATTTGGCCTAGAAGACTCATGATTGGCCACAAACGGTCAACCTAAACTGACCAGGTGATGGTCAACAAGGTCAAACTGCCTAGATTCAATGCTCCACGGAATATAGTGTTTCCCCGGGTCGTACAAAATAAAACGTGAAAACTGAAATCTGAAAACCCCCAGGGGGTGAAAATGACTTTTTTACAAACTAAAAGATAAAAGAAAATTTTTAGAAAAAGAAAATAAATTTTTACACTAATTAATTATTTATTATTAATTAAATACTAATTAAAACTAATTATTAATATTTAAAACACTTAAATACAATATAATATTAATTAAATACTAGAAAAATGAAAATAAAATTTCTAAAATTATAAAATAACTAAAAACTAATTTTTAAATTAAAAATAATTATTTTTGTCTTTTTGTGATTTTTATATTAATTAATTACTAATTAATTATTAATTACCTAATTAAACTATTTTAAATTAAAAAAAATAGAAAATGAACAGTAAAAATTATAAGAAAATTTCTAAAATTATATTATGTTATATAAAAGCTAGGAAAAATATAAAAACTAGGTTTTACTTAATAAAAATTAGTTATGCTATTTAAAACTTACTTATTAATTAATTACTAATTAAACTAATATTAAATCTAATAAATACCAAATGATAAAATAAAAATCTGAAAAATTTACTAAAATTACTTTAATATAAGAGGAATTTAAGAAAAATATAAAAAGCTAAGTACTTAATAAAAATTTAAAAATGAAAATTAAAATTAAATTACATTAAATAGAAACTATCACTTAATATTAAATTGTTTTTTCTTGATTTTTATTTTACAAACCTATTTTATAACTAAAAACTAACAACTTTTGTGAAAACAAGTCTTTTACAACTTAAAAATAAGCAAAGTAGAAGCTAAAAGGAGTGACAGTTGATTTCTGTTGACTGTGGGAGGATATGAGCTCAAATGAGCTTAAGTGGGACCCACTCTTGATAATTCTGATCCAAATAACTTATTTGGACATGATTAAGCTGGAAAAATCACTAAGGGACCACAAAATAAGCTATAAGCTAACAAAAAGCATTTTGATTTCTTGCTATTTGACTGAAACTGGGACAAACTTGTGGGGTGATTCTAAGTGGGTCCCAGGGATTCTCAGGTCAACCCAAGGGTCAACACCTGAAGTATGGTAGGAGGGGGGTGGAAAGAAGTCAAGTTGGTGGCTTGAGGACCACTGTGGTGGCCAGAAAACCACCACCAAGTGGTGGTGGTGGGCTGTTATCTACTGATGCAGGGGAGTGATGCCCCCTGCAAGTGATTTTGAGGCCAAGTGGAGCCCAATAGAAAAATTCTAAAAATATAATGATGCAAGGATCTTAAAGATGAGCTGTTGGAATACAAGTGGAAACAAATTTCAAGCTCAGAAACCTTATACAAAATTCAATTAAATTCTTTGAAGTTTTGTAAAAATCTGAAATGCACAATTTGACTTTTTGCTTAAAACTTGGAACTATGACTTTTTTGAGTTTCTAAAGGCACCTACTGATTATAAAAGTTATATTATTCCTAGAATAAGCTAAATTAACTTACATCTACCAGTTTAGGACTGATTTGAGGGTTTGTGGATCCTAAATGACCAACAGTTAACTGTTGGGAACTATGGGAGGTGATTTTGACTATGGCCTTGGGTAATGACCAAAGTAATGGTAGAACTAAGCTTAAATGAACCTAAATGACTGTTTTGAATTAAAAAATTGCACTCCAACACAAAGGAACTCAGTGAGCATCCCTGAGCCAAACACTCCCTTATGGGACAGATTGGAGATTTTTCAAAGCAAACCAAGATTATAAAACTAAAAACTAACTTACAGTAGCTTAATGTGATCTAAGTAATAGAAATAAGCATGACTTAATAGGTAATTAGCTAGAAATAGTATGCTAAGAAAAATTTGGAAATGCTTACAAATCCTTGACCAAACTGAGTGAGGAGAAACATAACCAAAAGATCAACCTAATGCTCTCGACAGAGCTCTAATACCCACATACAATCAACATATTTCCCTGAATTCAGCTTCAATACATCTCCACAGTGATTTCTGCCATTATGAATCATTTCTATGATTTTCTACTAATTTTACTTTTATGAGTGGAAACTAATGTGGGTGACTCAGAAGCTTGAGAAAACTTGCAAAGAAGCTAAAGTGAGCTTAATGGAACAAAGAAACAATACTTAACACTCTTTAAGCAAAATTATCAAATCGGCATAAAAATTACTAACACTAAATTCAAACATGAAATTGAAATTGAAATTGATTATTGAGAATAGTTTTAACATGCACTGAAAACACTAAAAACATTAATTTAAGACTGAAAATTACATTGAAATTTGATAATTAAGTTAAATGACATAAAACTACACTATACTACACTACTGCTATACTACCCTCCTTTTTCTTCTTTTCTTCTTATCCTTTATAGGCCTTGAGAAGTTTCTCTTCCTTTCCCACACCTATTTGCAGCCCTTGGATGGCTGTATTTGATCTCAACCGTCTAAATTGGTTTTGGCGGGAAGATACTTTGAGTGGGGGTTGGTTTGGCAGGTGAGTATAATAAAGGAGGTGGGTGAGATTATTAATGGAGGGGATGGAGTTGGTGAGGAATTGGGAGGAGGGGGAGACCAAGTTCCTGGGATTAGGGGTGTTAATGGAGGGAAAGCTGGGAGGTTAGGGGTGAGTCAACGAAGGGTTTGACCGGGGTGTTTTTTATTTAAAATGGGAGTGGGCTTGGAAGTGGTGGGCTGGGGTATACATGGATCAGGGGTGGTTTTTGGGTGGGCTGTGTTTGTGGACCAGGTTTGGTTTATGGTTTATGATAACACAAGGGTCCATTTGTTTTAAGTATATAATCACAAGGACCATTTATGTAATTTTGAAAAATATAGGGACCTGCTGTGTAACTTTCCAAAATTTACCATAGGGATCATATATGTCACATGTGAATAATATAAGGACCAAAATTATAATTTTCCAAAATTTGAAACCCCGAGGACCAAAATTGTCATTTTTCAAACTTGAGGGGTTAAACTTGCCATTTTGTGAAAAACTTTTATCCAAGGACCAATATTGAACATTTTGAATTTCCAAGGACTAAAAATGATTTTTCATCCAAAAATATCCCACTAGGGACCAATTCTGTCATTTTCTGAAACTCCAGGGACTGAATTTGTAAATTTCCAAAACTTTTGAGATTTTTCACCAAAGGACAAAATATGACAACTTATGATTGTAAAAGGACCTTTGGTGATTTTTCTTTTGAAATATGTGCTCAGGGACTAATTTTGCCAAATTTTGAAAGTTGGGGGACTGAAACTGCCAATTTTGCAAACTTTGTACATTTTTCATCTGTTTTTACTCATTTTGCATCTAAAACATATAAAACACAATTTTGAAATATTTTTAGTATTTTGATGCATTTCTGAGTGTTTTTGTATGTTTTGCAGTTCAGATTAGACCAAAAATGATGAGTGTTTGAGCACTCATCAACTCAAAACCCATAAAAACACCTATGTCTACGAAAGAGAAACTCACAAGAGATGAAGAAGGTGAGTCCGTAGATAACACTAAGTATAGAGGAATGATAGGTAGTTTACTATACTTAACGGCAAGTAGACCCGATATCATGTTTAGTGTTTGCCTTTGTGCCCGCTTTCAAGAGGATCCCAAAACCTCTCACCTAGAAGCGGTTAAGCGTATCTTTCGATACATTAAAGGCACTATACACTTAGGATTATGGTATCCTAAGGGATCTGGCATAGAAACCATTGTCTATGCGGATTTGGATCATGCGGGAGACTACGTGGATCGAAAAAGCACTAGTGGTATTTGCACGTTTATGGGATGTTGCCTAACGTCTTGGTTTTCCAAGAAGCAAACGGCTCTTACTATTTCGACCACCGAAGCTGAATATGTAAGCGCTGGAAAGGCATTTCAACAAGCACTATGGATGAAACAAGCTCTCGTAGACTATGGCATTAGGTTAGAAAATATTCCTCTAATGTGCGACAATAAAGGTGCTATAGATTTAAGTAAGAATCCCGTTCAACACTTTAGGACTAAACATATAGAAATACGTCACCACTTCCTTAGGGATAATTTAAAAAAAGGTAATATATCTATAGAAAAAGTTGCATCGGAAGATAATATTGCGGAGATATTCACTAAACCCCTTAAGCGTGAACTATTTAACCACTTGCGTTTAGGATTAGGAATGATGGAACAAATTGACTAAATTCTATTGCATTTTCATTAATTACTTATTGCATAAAATTTCTTTCTTTTCTTTTCTTCATCTCTGAGTCTAAGAATCTATTTCGCACAAAATTGAAGATTGGAAATTCTACTTTGCATAAACATTTTCATAAAATCCAATCTATTTTATTTGAACAATTCTCACTTCTAGGAAACATATAAAAATCATTTCTTTTCCTTCCTGCATTGTTGAATAATGCTAAAAACTCTCTTTAAATCATGCATAAAATTTCACATGAATTGTCAATATATGTAATCTAATATATATCCTTGACAATCATGGGTTAAGCATATTAAATCAAGGAGAATTTGGATTGCTTCTTAGGATATCTTCATCTTTGCATTAGGAGTCGCAGCAATTGCATCTCCACATTTGTTGCATATAGGCACAGACTAGAACAAAGTCAAGAATCACTTAGTCACACTTGTTCCATCACTAGTTTCTCACTCACTAGTTGCCTTTGCCCTTACTCTAAGATAGTTGTCTTAGGAAATATAACTTACTTATTTTCTCTATTACATTATTGTTTTTGCAGGCATGCTTAGTTGTAATTATATGCTTATTTGCCTACATATATACTTTTCATGCATACTTCTTTAAGATAATACATGCATAGTTGCCTAAAGAGATGGACTTGCCCAAAACCAAACCTCAAAACAAACATCTTTCTGGAAAAATGTCTGCCAAAAACCCATTTCTAGCAATCTAGGAATCAAGCCTTGGGTGGCCCCCATAATTATAAAGGGCGGCCCCCTTAAAATTAAAGGGGCCGGCCATTAATTAAGGGGGCCGGCCACCTGATGGTCGAGGTTCCCTATTTGTTTTCTACTTTTTAGCCCATTTCACCCTATTTTAATTCTCTACTTCCCTAAATTCACAAACATATTTTGTCTAGCAAATCCACCACATATTATCCTTCCACCTCAATTAATGATGTTGTCTCCAACCAACCAACAACTAAACATCAAACTCGCCCAAATGAAACCTCTCTTTTACCTCCACATGACAACCTCAATATTTCACTTTCTGACAACATTTCACATCCATCTCACTCACTTCTTCTAAATGACCCTTTTGAGGAACATACTCAATCTCAAAACAACAACCATCACTCTCATCAAAAGATGAATCCTATGTTTCATGTTCAAGCCTCAATCCCTAGTCATAATCCAACTCCACCATCATCACCTTCCTCCGAACATAAAAATTTCATTGAGGAGCTCAAAGAAGCTCATGAGCTTAGTGCTCTTCTTGCCTTACACCTTGCTCAATGCAATTTGGATCAATAACCATCCTCCACTCACTCCTCACCACCCAACAATTTGGTCCAACTTGATAATCATGTTAACAATTGTCCTTGTTGCATTTTTCTCCAAAAACAAACCATTGCTCTCAATGAGCACTTCACTTGAATTGAGTATCTCCTCACAAGGTCTTCTCCACCGCCATCACAAACACAACAATCCAACCCTTCCGCTCCAAACTCTCCACCACCAAACACTGCAAACTCTCCAAACAACATTCCCATAAAAATCTACCTCCACTAAATCCATCCACCTTGCTTCCCATCTCCAAGCAAGTCCTAAAGACCTCAAGTTAGAAACTTAGTATTATCTATTGTAGTTTGCTAAGAAAAACATATATGTATGCTTATGTACCAATGATTATGTTTTCAACATAATCTATTTTAATAACTAATGAATGCTGGTTGAGATTTATTTCTTTTATGCACTTTTATTAGTTCTCTTCTTATATATTTGTTTCATACATCATATATATAGTGTGTGTGTGTGCTCTAAATATTTTTGCAAGCATTCCATATCTCTATTTGTCTTATAACCTTGAAACAAGGGGGAGTACACTGATGCGTGGGAATTGCACCAGGCTTTACCTCTCGAGGGATCTCGAGAAGCTTACAACCCCCACCAGGCAGTGTACCTGATCGTTGTAGTATAGTATAGTGACAAGTACCGGGGGATTGATCGTTCAACTCAGGAATAGTGTCGTTAGGATTGAAAATTAATCTAACTAGGTCTAAAGGTGAAGGATGATTCTTTTTGTGTTTTTATAGTTTATGAAAAGCAAGTAAAATTCTCGGGTATTGGAAGAGTGGGCGGAATTAGTTGCTAATCAATTAACCCAAAAGCTACTAATTTAAACTAATGTGCAAGAAAAATAAACTAAGGTTCTACAAGGGATGTGAAGCATGTCTACCTATGATATGTTACTCCTTGCTAGCTATCCAATTCTACCTATTGAATTGTCACACCTTGTTTTAATTGACGGGTTGTATTCCTTAATACCATTCGTGGGGTGGCGTACGTACTTCCCCAACTCTATAAGCTCATACTTCACTCCTATGACGAGCCTGCTAGAAGCTCCTTACATGGGATCATTAGAATTCGCTCATGCATTAAATACAACCATAATAACCTAGTACGCATTGGTTCATGTTTCTTAAGACGTTCAAGCATGTTACCCTATGGAAGTATGCCAGTTTTCTTAAGCCTAACATCGAATTCATTCAATTAAACAAGAGATAATAGGAAACAAGAATTATAAGCTAAACCAATTAAACCTATCGAAGTGTCACACCCTAATTGATGAAGATAGACACAAACATCAACAAGGAATCAATAAGATCTAATCAATTATATACAAGTTTCACACAATCATAAGTAGACACAAGGTGAATTAGCAAAACATAATCAATGAAGAGCAAACAACAATAATAATGAAAGACATAATTGAGATGGAATCATCAAACCAATAGATGATGTTTATGGAGTGATTGAAACCCTCTAAGTTGCTGGAAAAACACCTACCTAAACCCAGGAATCGACCTTAGGGTTTAGGGCTTACAAAAAGTGAAGTTATGATGTTATATTTATAGGCTGACTTTCTGTCGGCCCGATCTTGACGGCGTCAGCCAAACCATGACGGCGTCAAGAACAATTTTTCTTTACCAAATTGTAGATCTATTCTTCCTCTTCGCGTAGGTTTTTGAATCACCTAAATCCGAGTTCGTATGCAAAAGTTATGACCAAAACAATATCAGCTACTTCGCGCGCAAGTTTTGACAAGTTAACACGTGACGGCCTTGGGTGACGTCGTCACGTTTCTTCTAGACCGTCACCACTTTTACTCTTGACGGCGTCATCAAATTGCTCTTGACGCCGTCAGGTACTGTTCCTAGCAAGGAAAATCAAGACTTTGCCGTTTTCTTCACTTTTATGCTCCAAAAACGTCCAAAATGCTTCCTTTTCCAGAATTCACTCCAAAAGTACCTAAAATCACAAGAGGAATGATTTAGGGCAATATTTGATCAAATAAATTTGAATTCGGGCTTAAAAGACCCCCTAAAAATGGATCATTTTACGCCTTATCATACACGTCGAGGGGGAGCTCTAACATCGTCGGGATAACCTTTTTGATGCTAACAAAAGGGGGGGGGGGGGGGGGGGAATGATATAAACTCACTAAATACTAGTATACATATTAATTTTTGATTTAATGAGTTTAGATTTTGTAATCATCAAAAAGGGGGAGATAGTTGATATAAA
This sequence comes from Artemisia argyi, assembly GCA_030686995.1. Lineage (NCBI taxonomy): Eukaryota > Viridiplantae > Streptophyta > Magnoliopsida > Asterales > Asteraceae > Artemisia > Artemisia argyi. The sequence goes on along the minus strand of CM060690.1, from coordinate 130,446,421 downwards.
TAATGCGTAAAAACGTTATTAATATTTCTTGATGTCCCTACGTTTTGACGATCACAAAATGTTAAATCATTAAACGTAACATCATTACATAAACAAGTATTTAGTTACAAAATATCATTCTATCCAACTAAATCACTTAAGGTATGAATAAACAATTACCTAATACATTTTATGATCAAAGGAAGGTTTATTTAATTATTACAAAGTTTATAAAATGATATAAACATTTTGTAAATTTAGAAAAACACTTTTGGCAATTAAAGGAAAATGTTTAATTCATAATAAATATATGAATTCAAAATTTTAACCAAAATCAGTTAGATTTTCACCAAATAAACTTTCCCCAGAAAAAGACAAAGAAACTGACCATTACAGGAGGGCGGCCCCCTTAATTTTAAGGGGGCCGACACGCTCCTGTGACCAGGTTTCTTTGCCTATAAATACAGGTTCAATCCTGAATTTTTTTCTCACCTTTTACACTAAAACTTTCTGTCCAAATCCTCTCAAAACATCCTTCTAAATCCTTTGATCATAAGATTATAAGTTCTTGATTCAAGTGATTCAATCCCTCACCATTCAAAGTGCAAGAGAAGAATACTCCTTCAACATCTAGTTAAGAAGTATTGTAGATTTGTGAATATTGCTTATAGTTGTGTAAATTATTTTTAAAGGTGTAGAGGTTTTGTTATAGGTAGATTTAGGTGTGTTAGTAGTGAAAAGAAGTTGTGAATAGAAGTAGTGAAGAAGAAGTAGTATTGTGAAGAAGAAGTAGTGAAGGTGTATGAAGTTGTGTAGTAGTAGTGGTATGTATAAGTTGTGAAGAAGGTGTGTAGTGACTAGTGGTGTGAGATTGGTTCTAGCTACTATTAGGACTCGACATCTAGCTTAGTGTCGTTAATTGGTGTAAGCGAAAGTTGTGTAAGGTTTTCTCCGCCATAAGAGAGCTTGTTGACATAGTGAAGAAAACTCTCGAGTTAGGTGCTCAGGGAGTGGAGTAGGGCGAAGAGGAGTTTCGTAGCCGAACCACTATAAATCCTTTGTCTTGTGGTGCGATCTTTCCATCTCTATGTCTTTGTTTACTTATCTATATTGTTATCAGTTACGTTCGTAGATATTAGTATACATAAGTATTTAAATATTTATCTCACATAAAACTAGAATCGAAAATTTTTTAAACAAAGTTTTTTTGTAAATTTAAAAACGACATAAAACTATTCAACCCCCCTTCTAGTTTTCCACAATTGGCATCAGAGCCAGGTTAAACAAGATTTTTAAAATAAATTGTATTTTAAAACTTGAAATCAATCTATGAAATCAGAAAAATATTTAGAAGGGAACATGACATTTAAACCACCATATTTTGAAAATACAAGTTTTCTTGAATGGAAAAATCGATTCAAAAGTTATGTGAAGTTAATAGATTATGATCTTTGGCATGTCATTTCAATTGGTGATTTTCAACCAACAAAAACCATTTTTAAAAAACAAGATAGTTGTTTCAAAATATTGCTTGATAAAAATAATATAGCTAAAATGATTATATACAAAGCTTTACCAAGAATTGAATATGAAAGAATATTTTTTTGTCAAACGGCAAATGATATGTGGAAAAGCATATTAAATTTTCATCAAGAGAAATGTCAAGCCAAAGAATTTTTTTTATACAAAATAGTTGAAAAGGAAAGTATAGTAGATAAGTATTTAGTTGACATGAGTACAAGTGCTACTAGTTCAAATTTTTAGTGTGAAGGTAATGATTGCGAAAACTCCATGAGTCATATCAGGAGCAAACAAGAACGGTGTATAAAGTTAACGATCGAAAAGGAACTTAGTGATGATGACGATTATAGTTGCGAAAGTGAAGATAAAGAATATGCAGAGGTCGTTGAAGAATTCAAGAATATTATTAAAAAGCGACTAAAAGCACAAGATAAAAGAAAAACCACCCGAAGAAGAAAATCTAGTGACGAAGACGAAACGATGAAGCACAAATGTTTCATAGCTCAAGCACCTAATGAAGTATGTCTAGGAGTAGATTTGGATCCCGATGAATGGATAAAGGATAGTGGATGTTGAAGACACATGACGGGGAATCGCAAGCTATTTTCTATATATAAGGCGTATAACGGAGGTAATGTTGTTTTTGGTAGTAATCTTTGTGGGAAAATCATAGGCAAAGGTACGATCTCTCAAAACTCTTTAACTATTAAAAATGTTAAACATGTAGATAATCTAACTTATAACTTGTTTAGTATATGTCAAGTATGTGATAATAAGTGTAGAGTTACCTTTATCGACAAAGAAAGTGAAATAATTAAGGATGAGAAAGTCATAGTTAGGAATTAGGAAAGGATGTATATATGTTATGAAATTAGGAGACAAACCGGAAGATAGGATATGCTTAGCAACTATAGATGAAAACTCCACTTTGTGGCATAGGAGATTATGTCACGCTAACATGCAACAATTACAATGTTTAGTCTCTAAGGAACTAGTTAGAAACTTGCCTAGTCTAAGATATGATCAACACTTTTGTGACGCTTGTAAAATTGGAAAACAAACACATGCTAGTCACAAAGCTAAAAATATGGTATCCACTACTAGGTGCTTAGAATTACTTCATATGGATCTTTTTGGTTCATCCGCAGTGCGGAGCTACGGTGGCAACCGTTACATCTTAGTTATAGTAGACGATTATTCACGATACACGTGGACTAGGGTCTTAAGTGACAAAGCCGAAGCCTTTGAGAAATTTGAGAAATTTAGCAAAATGATTCAAAATAAATTAGGATGCTCAATAGTTTCAATTAGGACAGATCGTGGTAGGGAATTTGACAACGAAGTACAATTCGGAAAATATTGTGATTTAAATGGAATATCTCACAACTTTTTCGCTCCTCGTACTCCTCAATCTAACGGGGTAGTAGAAAGGAAAAATAAATCTTTACAAGAAATGAGTAGAACAATACTAAATGAACAATCTATCCCACAAAAAGTTATTGTTAGTAAACAATATCAGACTACAACAATAGTTATTTCTGTCTACTGTTAGTAAACAATATCAAACTACAACAATAGTTATTGTTATTAGCAACCTAAAAAAACTATCCTAGCACCCAACTAGACACCATTTAAGTTAGGCAACAGGTTGCAATGGAATCACTTATAGTTTTATCAACTGAGACTATAAACCGAGATAGACAAAGATGACTCTTTATGTCCCTTCTGAGATCCTTGGGTAAGTTCTAGCTGAACCAAACTCTCTTCGTCCACTCCACGAGTTTCTAACCACTTGTACTGGTCGTAGCGTCTGACACGTTCACGAAGATCCTGTGGAAGCAACCGGTGATGCATCCACTGTTCTAAGTCATACCTCTTGATTCTCATTTCTTCAAGCCGAATATTAAGCGATTGTAGGTATGTCTGTTGAAGCATTATAAAAGAAAAACATAAAAAAAGATAGGTGGGGAGAAGAATGGTAAAAAAGAACCCAAGTTCAATCTTGTACATGGTCATTTTTTTATATGATAAATTCCGAATTTTTACATAATTTAAATAAAAGGTAAAAAAAATTCAAAAATCAATAAAAAAAATGTAACACGTAAATGATATCCGAATTAATTTAAAAAATAATAATTAAAAAAATGTAGCATGTAAATGATATCCTAATATATCTATAGAATTTTAAATAAACTGCAATTATATAAAATGCCCAAACAGCTTCACATGATTATGGAGGGCCTTAAACTCATGGGAAGTGGTCGTTTTTAAGTGTTATATTTACTGATTAAACAGCTTCATATGGTATGAAAGGGACCCGTAGGACTGTCATAATTGCAGGGACTATACTGTTAGTATTCGTGGTTCTCACAAATATAGGTTCTGTTTTACGGGACAAATAATATGACACCTATTGCTTCAGGGTTGTTGGTTTGTATGCATGGGTCAATTGGGTCAAATAGTATGGAGTAAGCATTTTAAGCCGTAGGGACCAAGAACATTATAATCTACGGCCTTAAGATTAAGCTACATTAAATAATTTCACGTGGTCTGATTGAGATTGTGTTATCAGTAAATGGAGGTGTTATAACACAAACTATATCCCCATGAGCATAACACATATACTATATCACACACGCTAATAGCTAGAATAATTAAAACAATACAAGATACACAATAATGGGTATATGGAGATTAAGTTTATCGAACCGGAAGCATCCAAACATCTTGGATCTGACCGCTTCAATGATCACACCAACTAAGGTCTCAACATTTCGAGACCTACAAATGTGAAGTTTTCTACCAACAGCTATAGCTGAACCGAAATATTGATTAAAATAGAATTATCGGCTTGTGTTACGATTAAGTTGTTTCTAGCACAGTTCGATTTTTGTTGCAGACCCTTCTATCACAAATTAACCGGTCAATCCTGCAACTTCGATTGTAAAAAAATAAAATTAGTTTTTACGTATCAATCATCACTATTAAGTACTACACAAAATGGTCTAAATAAGTGGTAGCCATACAAAATTGTAAGTTAGACAACATAGAGACAAACAAAGGGTGCATTTGTTTTGTCCAAGTTTTATAATACATTTGCTGATACATCCTACAAAACAAGTGCAAAAATAGGAACACCACGGCATGGATGGTAACAGGGTACACGCGTGGTTGGTGGTGGCTGTGCAACACCATCCATTACACCCCACAGAACATAAGTGAATCCTTTTTTTTATCAGTCGAGTTAAAAATCACATAAATCAAACAAAAAGTATGACAAGTGACTTAAAAAAACACAGAAATCATAAAATTCACATTCCAAAAATATACATGGAGCAAATAAACTAAATAATGATAACCAAAATAAAAGTTACTGAGTGACATCTATTTGTTTTTATATTATAGGAGGTGTGTATCTGTTATCAGTAAATGGAGGTGTGTAAACTACCCTATTTTTATAATAGGGTAGTTTTGGGCCAATCATTTAGATCTAACAGCAAAAATGAGTACACTTCTAAAAATTTCAAAAAATGAGATTGGACAAATGAGTACATGCGTGATATTTATATATTTTGCAGAAATGTACTAACCATATATTAGTAGAGTGAGCTCTTGATACCCTGTGTAAGTAAAGCCTCCAAAACATATGCATAGAGAAAAAACCATAGAAAGATCAACCTGGCCAAGAAATAATCAGATAATTAGCTGTATGAAAGTGCAGTTGTGGAATGGTAATACTATCCCCTCCAAGAAAGGCTGTGACTGCATAACCATAAAAAGTTCGCTTTGTATCATTTCTTTGCTGGTCCTCATCTATAGTTCTGTCATAAGATGTTCAAGGGTTGTTTTCATCTTTTCATGTGCCTACTTTCTTTCAGTTAAAAGTATATTTTCCCTATCAAGTGAAGTTTGCAATTCATTCATATGTGTCTGAAAGAGTGAAATCAGAAATAAGAAATATTATTATTTGAAGGTACTTCAGGGGTATATATGATTGCCACGCATAAGTGACAGCTGGAAATTATATTAAGAAAAACATTATTGACCCGCACGAGTAAAAATGTAGCTTCAAAGGAACAACGTACAGACTATTAATGATAAACGGATACACACAAGTATTAGGAAAAAAACATCCTATTATGAGTACCTCAGGTAAATTCCATGATGAACTTTGTACAACCTTCCACCTGTCTCCTTTAAAAAAAAAAGAAAAAAAGAACTTTCTTATTAACGATTGACCCATTGAAGATAAATGATGGGTCATTTTTCATAAAATACTGAAAGCACTATTTATTTAGTCAGTTACTTAGCTTACTTCTAACTTGTTTCGTAAAATTGAGTAATTTTAATATGCCTTTGTGACCAGTTTGAGCCAAAAACCCTTATAAAACCGGGTTTTAAAAATGACACTTTATATTTTAAAAAGTTGAACTGTCTATAAATATATCAGATTTATACATGCACCCTTAAAGAAAAATGGACCCAGTCATAATTATACAGGTAGAAATTGCCGCCTGTGAGTAAAGCAATATAAACCATTCTTGCTTTATGGGTATTTCACGTAAATGACTGCAAATCAAACTAAAACAGAAGGTAGATTCCATGTGACAATGATGAATTCTAAAAATTTGTTATTAACAGAAGCCAGAATGCCAGACTACTTACTTCCTCTTGCATTAACTTCATCTGGTTGTTCACATTTACAATGAAAGTAGCAAGGAATTATTGATCAACAACACCTTCACTAATATCTCTCACACTTCCACCAGCAACAATCTCGGCTCTTTTGTCCAGAGCGCCATTTATGAGGCGCTGGAGCCTTTCAGAATGGTCTTGCATGCAAATGGCACCCATATCGTACTTTCCAGATTGAGGAGGGCCCCATATGATAAATGAATCATTTAAAAACTTAAAAAATAACATGTCGAAATAAACAATAAAATATTAGCATAGTACTTATAGCCGTAACGGATTTAACAATCTGCATGAATCTGCTGTAATTTTTAGAATTCATCTTCTCTGACCTTAGTGTGATGAGAACATTCTGCATGAATCTGCTGTAACATGGTAAGCTTTTCCTGAACTACTGATGCGTGGGAATTGCACCAGGCTTTACCTCTCGAGAGATCTCGAGAAGCTTACAACCCCTACCAGGCAGTGTACCTGATCGTTGTAGTATAGTATAGTGACAAGTACCGGGGGATTGATGGTTCAACTCAGGAATAGTGTCGCTAGGATTAGAAAGCCTAAAAACTAGGTCTAGAGGTGAGGGATGATTCTTTTTGTACTTTTATGTTTTTATGAAAGCAATTAAAATCTCGGGTTTTTGGAAGAGTGGCGGAATTAGTTGCTAGTCAACTAACCCAATAACTAAGATGCAATCAAAATAAAATAACAGAAATGAAAATAAAACTAATTAAACTAGTGGTGTGAACAATATATGGGAGAATTGTGTTTACTTAGATTTCACTACTCCCTAGATATCTTTTACAGGTTAATTGTTTGTTACAGTTGCGTGGATGACGGGTTATATTCCTTAATACCAGTCATGGGGTGGCGTACTTACTTCCCCAACTCTATAAGCTCCTACTTCACTCCTATGTCGAGCCTGTAAGAAGCTCCTAACATGGGATCACTAGAATTCACTCATGCATTAAATACAATGATAAAAACCTAGTACACATCGGTTCATGTTTCTTAAGACGTTCAAGCAAGTTACACAATGGAGATCTGCCAGTTTTCTTAAGCCTAACATTGAAATCATTCATCCATTATAACTATAAACAAGCAATCAACCTATAATCAACATCTAGGTTTCATTACATCTAAGCAAACACACAAGAGATCTAGCCTAGCATGTTAAAATAAAGACAAGCGTAAGATATATTCAAACAACACATAGACATATTGAATGAATTGAAAGGATACTTATCTCAATTGAACATGAAGGGTTTCAAAGGGCAAAACCCTTGAAAATACTGTAAAAGTCATGTTAGGGTTTATTAAGTTCGACCCTAAAATTCTCCTCTCTTAGTATGAAAATTACAAAAACTATATACAGATTTACTAAGGTGACGGCGTCAAGAAGAAAGTTCTGACACCGTCAACCCGCCGCCAAAAATATTCTCGGATTGCCTAGATCCAGATCTGACGCCGTCATGTGTATTGCTGCTCTGGGCCGTCACCTCTTTTACTCTTGACGGCCTTGATCAGACGCCGTCACGTTTTCTCTGGGCCGTCACCAAAATTGCTCTTGACGCCGTCATCAAATTCCTCTTGACGCCGTCAAGAACTGTTCCCAGCAAGGAAAATTAAGACTTTGCCGTTTTCTTCACTTTTATGCTCCAAAAACGTCCAAAATGCTTCCTTTTCCAGAATTCACTCCCAAAGTACCTAAAATCACAAAAGGAACGATTTAGGGCAATATTTGATCAAATAAATTCAAATTCCGGCTTAAATGACCCCCTAAAAACGGATCATTTTTCGCCTCATCATATACCCTTACACTTGAGATTTGCTTGTCCTCAAGCAAATGCGCTTTTATTCTAATCAAAATAAAAGTTAGGGGTCATTTAACACGAATATAAAAGTAATTACAACAAATAATCGTTCCACTAAAGACCAAAGACAAGCATAGAGGTCATACACTAGCACAAATAGTGTTTAGATACTCACATCTCTCGGGTGTAATAAAGTATATATCACAATATGAAAATGGGAAACATCTCTCACTACCTGTCATAGCAAAATAGATTACCATAGGCTTGGGAAAGGATCAAACCTCCACCACATGGCGTAAGCACCTAGGATAAACTATCAAATAGGTCTTTTAAGAGTTATAACGTTAGGTGTAGGGATATGGAATACACGGTTTTGTTAGATATAGGCAATCTTTACTGGTGGCGAGTTAATAATCTTGGTTAATTACATGTACAATATGGCGTTGCTATGCCAAGACTCGACTCGACTTAAGCTAATAAATCAAAAATAACAAAAACATAAAATAAACATAGAATGAAACGGGATGGTAGTCTGTATGTTTTTTCTCTTTTCTTTTTCTATTTTTTTTTCTTTTTCTTTATTTTTCGATTTTATTTATTTATTTATTTATTTTTTTATTATTTATTATTTTATTTTTATTTTTTTGCATACACTCTTATCCTACCATCCAAAATAATACATCATATGGAATGAACATTCCTCTTACACTTGAATTTTTACATACTTTACAATAAACTAATCTAATGACTCGAATTAAGATAATCAAAACACTTGGAGTACTTTTAAGATTAACATACATATGGGGGTAATAATATGATGTTCTTCCCCATTACTCCATAAAATAAGTACTTTACCCATGAGTTCCAATCATCCCAAAACAATATGTACAAGGATATGACTTGACTTAGCAACCATGTAATCAATTAGATAATTAACTAAGGGTTTAAATATATAACAATAATGCACAAAAGATGAGTGCATACATGGAGGGCTAAGGCGATTTGGTTGTACATTTAAGTGGGGTGTATCAAATTCTACCTTTAAGTAAGATGCTTAAAGTTAGAAACGAAAAGATAGGCTCGGAGGGTTGTACTAGGGATTTCGTGTACTAAAAATGAGTACAACGCTAATGTGTGGGAAAAATTAATTGACTTTACTAGCCAAGTAATATGACTTAAATGGTCAAGTAATTACGATACGGGTTTAACACAAGGGTGATCCTAATGCCTCTTATCATGTAGTAAATCCTACTACACGAATGTAGTCTCACTAGCGGTCTCGGGATGCATCACTAACGCAAGTTCTAGAATCTAAATGCTACCAGTACACTCATAAGCACTAATAATAAATGTTTTTCCTATCAAATCTAAAGGCGAACCTCACATATTTGGGTGGAAAATTTTTCTAAACGATACGGTTTTGTGCTAGTCATACGACTCCTATCCATGAGACGCTTGCTATGGCTCAAGTTTCACTCCTAAATGTTGTAAAAAATTTTAAATTTGGCGCTAAAATTACGCTAACAAGTATTTCTCATAGTTTTATTACACACCTACCATCAAACAAACAAACTCAAGTGAAAGTGTATCCTATAAGGTATCATCATTTTACCCTCCCCTTACACTTAGGATGAACATTGTCCCCAATGTTCAATTAAAGAATGTAAAAGTGAAATAGGTAAAAGAATGAAATCAAATACTCCCCTGATTCGCTCGGTATGGATAGTATGGTAATAAGGTTAGATCTTCCTCCAAGAAAATGAACAATCAAAGCTTCCCGTCCAGAAATATAAATCATCTTCTTGTCATACATAACCTGTTAAACCTGAGAAAACAAACACGGCAACCTCGCGTAAAATCGGCGGCAATCTATATATGATAACAAATCCTAGAAAACAATGTAAGATATAATGCTTGTGGAATGAATGTTTGCAGATTTTGTGGAGATTATAAAACTAAAGAATTAACAAAAACCTTAAGACTCCGTTAGAAAAACAAAACTAGCAAAATTTCCAAATTTTTACACGTGACGCCGTCAGGAATTTCTTCCTGACGCCGTCAGAAGTGACCTGCAGAAATCTTTACGTTAAGTTTCCGGAAAATTTCTGGAAAAACTTATGTCCTACTTCCTGGAAAATCCTGCAAAACATCATTATGACTCGATACAAGCATTTGACTCAAACAATTACTAATATACATGTTCATTTAATATTGTTGTGGATCATGCTCAATTTCGTTCTTATAAACAAATTTGGATCTCCCTTACACTTATCTTTTGCAAAATACCTTTATATGCAATTAAGACAAAGTTAAAAACAAAATAAAGCATTTTCACAATTTACTTTGAAACATGAACCACAAACAATAAAAATAAAGCATGCATACGGAAACAAATAAAATCAAACAAACAAACAAACAAACAAACAAATAAATAAAGCTTGGGTTGCCTCCTAATAGGCGCTTGTTTTTGTTCGAGTCACGAGCCTGACTCTACCCTTATTTAACGGAAATATGGGCGGTTTTCCCTACACTTTGATTTAAGTGCGGGTGGAAGTAGCGATACACACCTTCTCGGTGGAGGTATGCCTCGTGAGGAAAGAGTGATGGATGAATTATATGCTCAAAGGGGTGTCCTCCTATCATCATAACCTTACCTAGTTCACTTTGGTCAATGGGTGAGTTGAAGTTTTCTCCTAAAAAGGGATCATCTTCTAACAACTTTAAGAGACTCCTAGTTGGGAATCCATCTTGACCTAATAAACTCGGTTTAAACCCATAATGTTTCTTATGATCAATCATGAATGGGTGATGTAAGCATGTAAGGTTATGTTCTACTCCTATATTGGTCTCCTCTCTACAAGGCTTAGAGTCCACTACCTTTATCCTAAGACTACCCGGACTATATGGTTTGATGGGTGGATCGGGACCTATTTCAATTCCTAAATTTTCATCCAAGGATGGAAGATTAGGTAACAGTTTTGTTTTAGGCTCCGGTTCATCAAAACTAGGAACTTCCCTAGAACTAAAAGTAAGGTTATCATTATAAGTATTCAAACCTATATCCTCTAGTTGTGTTTGGTTCAAAGGTTCTACCTCAATTGGGATTCCTAAAGTCTCATCTACTTCATCCAAATAAGTCACGGGCGGTGTGTATGCCTCAAATGATGGTAGGACTTGTAGGGTACTTGGTGGGCTCATGTTATTTACTTCACCATTCCTTGTGTCAAGATCACCTATATCCTCAACATGTGTTTTATTATAATCTAACCCCAACATTTTCCCAAGTATCTCAAGTGCTTCTCTAGGCATCTTAACTTTTATATCCGAATCATAAGGATCATCCTCAACATTCTGACTGCTATATACAAATTGCCCAAAAGATTCATCATGTGTTTCTTGAGATTCATCATCATCGATCATAAAACCTAGGTCTTTCTGATCAATGTGATCATGTTCGGCTACATCCTCCATCACATCAAGGTCACCTATATGTTCATCCTGTATTATGGTAGTGCCTAACCATGACATGCAGCTAGGTGGCTCATACGAAACTATCCTAGGTGAAGGCTCATATGGTGCATAGGTTTCACTAAGTGAGGCATTTTGAGAGGTTGATGGAGCTCCTAAGGTGAATTCTTTAAAAGTCTTATGCACTTGGCCTCTTTTCTCAAGGTACTCAATAAAATCAATATAAGATCCTGTCCTCCTCAGTTCATTCCTCCATCTTTGTATATCCAAACTGGTGTAATTATATTTTTTCTGGTAAAACTCTAGTGTCGGACTTGGTGGATTCGCATTCTCCAAAATGGTGAACGGAATAGTCAATGAACTTAATTTACGAACAAAGGCATGAAGAAAAAGATAGACTAAAGAAAACCTAAAAATAAAAATAAAATCTTACTAGAAAGGAATCTAGCAAGTAGACCTAATAAAAAGAAATTATAACCAAGACAATAACTATTTCCCCGGGCTGCGGCGCCAAAAACTTGATGTGTGGGAATTGCACCAGGCTTTACCTCTCGAGGGATCTCGGGAAGCTTACAACCCCCACCAGGAAGTGTACCTGATCGTTGTAGTATAGTATAGTGACAAGTACCGGGGGATTGATGGTTCAACTCAGGAATAGTGTCGCTAGGATTAGAAAGCCTAAAAACTAGGTCTAGAGGTGAGGGATGATTCTTTTTTTATTTTTATGTTTTTATGAAAGCAATTAAAATCTCGGGTTTTTGGAAGAGTGGGCAGAATTAGTTGCTAGTCAACTAACCCAATAACTAAGATGCAATCAAAATAAAATAACAGAAATGAAAATAAAACTAATTAAAGTAGTGGTGTGAACAATATATGGGAGAATTGTGTTTACTTAGATTTCACTACTCCCTAGATATCTTTTACAGGTTAATTATTTGTTACAGTTGCGTGGATGACGGGTTATATTCTTTAATACCAGTCATGGGGTGGCGTACTTACTTCCCCAACTCTATAAGCTCCTACTTCACTCCTATGTCGAGCCTGCAAGAAGCTCCTAACATGGGATCACTAGAATTCGGTCATGCATTAAATACAACCATAAAAACCTAGTATACATCGGTTCATGTTTCTTAAGACGTTCAAGCAAGTTACACAATGGAGATCTGCCAGTTTTCTTAAGCCTAACATTGAAATCATTCATCCATTACAACTATAAACAAGCAATCAACCTATAATCAACATCTAGGTTTCATTACATCTAAGCAAACACACAAGAGATCTAGCCTAGCATGTTAAAATCAAGACAAGCGTAAGATATATTCAAACAACACATAGACATATTGAATGAATTGAAAGGATACTTATCTCAATTGAACATGAAGGGTTTCAAAGGGTGAAAACCCTTGAAAATACTGTAAAGGTCGTGTTAGGGTTTATTAAGTTCGATCCTAAAATTCTCCTCTCTTAGAATGAAAATTACAAAAACTATATATAGATTTACTAAGGTGACGGCGTCAAGAAGAAAGTTCTGACGCCGTCAACCCGCCGCCAAAAATATTCTCGGATTGCCTAGATCCAGATCTGACGCCGTCATGTGTATTGCTGCTCAGGGCCGTCACCTCTTTTACTCTTGACGGCCTTGATCTGACGCCGTCATGTTTTCTCTGGGCCGTCATCAAAATTGCTCTTGACGCCGTCATCAAATTACTCTTGACGCCGTCAGGTACTGTTCCCAGCAAGGAAAATTAAGACTTTGCCATTTTCTTCACTTTTATGCTCCAAAAACGTCCAAAATGCTTCCTTTTCCAGAATTCACTCCCAAAGTACCTAAAATCACAAAAGGAACGATTTAGGGCAATATTTGATCAAATAAATTCAAATTCCGGCTTAAATGACCCCCTAAAAACGGATCATTTTTCGCCTCATCAACTACATAAAAGATTGAGAAAGACCAACTTTTAATTTGAAGGTTTATTTTATAGAACCTCGAGAGCCATCTATTTTTCCTGAAAACAGATGTAAGACATTGAATTATCACTTCATTCTTGGTGTTTGCATAATCATCACTAATAATAAATAACTTTAATTCTACATATATTCATTATTTGTAAGTTTCTCAGCTTGGACCATGGCCCTAAATATATCCAACATATGGCCCTCGGATAACAATATTTGAAAGTGTTCATTAATTATTTACCAATTTCTAGGGGAAAAAACAAATATTTGTATCAAACAATACATGTAGAGTAAAGATAGAAAGTTACATTGGATCTAATTCCAGTATTACTAAAGTCAAGCGAGTATATATACTAAATACCGAGTTCTTCACCATATCAGTGAGGGTACCAACGTGATGACCAAGCGCTACTCGCATTGCACATTTCCTTTAATGTGTTACCACATTCCGTAAGACAGAATACTGTGTTGCTGATGAATCTCGTATTATACATATTTTACCCCCGATATTATGTGAAATATATGATAAATAACCATGTTATTAGGACTTTTGGTACTTAATATGAAAATATATGTGCAGGACGATAGATTGGAGAAAAGTACAAGAAACGCACGAAAAAGATGACTTATGGACATATAAGGAAAAAGACATAGTTTGGACTAAAGCACACCGCTTATATGGATAAAGAGCGCCGCTTACGGGTGTTCTTGGTCAACTATATATACACGAGTCAAACATGAAAAGCGCCGATTATATATTAATAAGCTACTTCAATGATGAGACCGATCATTTGCTTGCATTAACTGATCAGGGCCGTGCTAGGGTTCCATTTACACTATAAATAGAGGCACAATTCGTGACTCTAAGACACACCTCAACAAAGTACCATACTTGATCATAAGAAGAAGTTTAGTAGTGGTTTGCACCAAAACCACTAGCTAAAGTCGAAAAAACACTTGGAGCAAGCAGTTGGAACATGAACACACTTGGAAAACTTGGTATAATGACAACATCACTTGTTTACTTAGTTTACTTTTACATGAATATGGAGTAGTACTCTTATGTTTGTTAGAGGCATCTTTGCCATGATTTGAACCGTTTATGTATTATGACTATTGAATCTATCTTTTATGTATTTGATATATTATGGTTTAAACTCCTATCATATGTCTTGATTGGTCATTATAATTGTTTACAGGTCAAAAGATGCAATTATATTGATTACATTATGAATCGTCTGTCTATAACGAGTCATTGCTATACTTGTGAGAATTAGATAGTAAAGCATATGATAACCTCAACCTGTTGGGATATGAAGATCAAAGTACTGCTTGTGTATTATGGTCAAAGTATTGCTCATGCATGAAGAAAGTCAAAGTACTTCTATTGACAAAGGACTGTTATGCAAAATCATTAAAGGACTATTATGTAAAGTTATTAGAATATTCTAGAATTAGTTAAGATTATAATTAGTTTACTTATCGTTCAAGTATTGTAAACTGACTTAAGGTTTTCATTATGCCTATAAAAGGATCCTTAGGGTGGTATTAGACGTACAAATACTTTGGAATACGATATTGAGAATTAAAGAGTTATTAGGGTTGTTAGTGAATCTGTATAGAAATCAGGTTCAAAGTTTGGTTTTTAATATAATTATTGAAGTTCTTCTTAGCTTTGTTGAAGTAGATTGCGCATACTTAGCAGAGTTATATCAGTGTTTCATTATTAATAGTTTTGGAGTTATTCAAGATTGTTAAACCTTTAACAAGCTATATAGTTAGCTTGGTCAGAGTATATCGATCCAACAAGTGGTATCAGAGCTTGTGTGGAAACTCTGATTAAGAAGAAACCCTTAAAACCGATCTTACAACAAACCTTAAAAGATGTCGACTGAAGTTGCACCAGTTCCATCCATCACCTCAATCAGAATACCTATTGTCAAGAAGGGCGGGTATGATCTATGGAGCATGAAGATGAGGCAGTACATTGCTATCACAGACCATGCTCTATGGGATGTGATTGTCAATGGTAATGTTGTTATTGAAGAACCTGTAGCAGTTGAAGGACAACCTACACCACCTAAGCCAACCCCGCCAGCAGTTACAAAAAGAAATCAAGATAAGGCTCTCAACATACTGCTGTCTGCTATTCCTGATGGTCACCTACTAAAGTTTCATGATGCTAAGGATGCAAAAAAACTATGGGCTGCTATAAAGACAAGATTTGGAGGTAATGATGCTTCCAAAAAGATGCATAGTAACCTATTGAAGCAACAATTTGAAACATTCACTATTGGTGAAAGAGAAGGTCTTGTCTCTGCCTATGACAGATACCAAAATCTGCTCAGTATGCTAGAGTTATATGGAGCAGAGGCATCTGTTGAAGATGCAAACTTGAAGTTCTTAAGAAGTTTTCCATCTGCATGGCATGTGGTTTCTACTATGATTAGAGGACAACCTAGTTTGGATTCTATGGAGTTTGATGATCTCTACAACAATTTAAAGGTGTATGAGCATGAGATGAATGGTAACATAGGTTTAGGTTCTCAGCAGAAATCTCATAACATTGCTTTTGTGTCTTCTAAAAATAGAGGCAGTGCTTCCACTAAAAGTACTTCTTATCCTGTTCAAAGTACTGTTGGTGATAAACAGCACACTTGCACAACCATGACTACTACGACTTCATCACCTTCAAACAACACAAACTCTGATGATGTTATATGTTCTTTCTTTGCTCAACAAGCCACTTTACCTGTTACATATCAAGAAGATGTGTTGCAAATTGATGATGATGCTCTAGAAGAAATTGACATAAGATGGCAGGTTGCCATGATCACTGCAAGGATCAAGAAGTTCATGAATAAAACAGGAAGAGGTATTGATTTTAAAGCCAAGCAAGGTATAATATTTGATAAATCTAAGATTGAATGCTTTAATTGTCAAAAGACTGGTCACTTTGCAAGGGAATGCAAGTTTGCAAAGTATCAGGCAAATAGAATGATTGAAAAACCAAAGGTTGAAAGAAAGGAAGTTCCTATTACTGATTCAAAACCAAAAGCTTTGGTGGGTTAAGAAAATCTATCAGAGGTTGACTGGAGTAATGAATTTAATGATGAACCAGTAACCTACTCTATGGTTGCATTGGAAGAGTTTGATTGGAGCACAACTTTTGATGAGGAACCAGGATTTGCTGCTTTGGAATCAAGAGATGGTCTAAGAAGCTTTGATTGGAGCATGGAAAGTGAAGAAGAACCTGTTCAAATTACTATGGTAGCTACTTCACCAAGTTCATCCACTATCTCTGAGATATGCTCTAAATGTAGTAATTTTTATCAAAAGTTGCTTAAAGAATATGAGACTGAAAGAGATAATTATAGAAGGGCTAGGTCTGAAGTAGCTGGTTATCAATTGACTTTAGAGTCAATGGAAGCCAAAATTATCACTCATGAAAATAATGAAATGGCTTGGGCAGAAAAATATGAGCAACAAGACTATCAATTAAAGCTGAGTGAATGGAAGTTAGGATGTAAGGTTTCTGAAAGGGATAGGTTGTTAGCAAAACTTGCTAGTTGGAAAGAATCAGGCCTGTCATTAGTTTTGTAGAGAAACAAAGAACAGCAAACATTAAAACTGGCCTAGGTTATGATGTTGAGTATAGTAGTTCAGAAGAGATCCCAACTAGTGATATGGAACAAATAAATTCAGAGGAGATCTCAACTAGTGATGAAGAATTCATTAGCTTAGAAGAAAACACATCTAGTGATGAGGAATCAATTAGTTAAACACCTCCTGAATTTAAGAAAGAAAAGGGACACAATGAAGTTCCTTCATCCACTGGTAGATTTCAACCACCTAGGACAGATGTTTCTTGTTTTGGAGTAGACAATGTGGAGTTTAGGAAGAAGCTTACAGGTCAATCTAATTCAAGTCCATCTGGTTCTGAATCCTTAAGAGTGACAGTTGAGAAACCTAGGGATGATAACAAGGGTTCAGGGAGTGATAAAGTATTTTCAAAGCAAGCAGTACTGCCAAAAACTTCTCAAAGTATTGGTGGACATTCAGCAGTACCTTCAAGAAAAACTTTTCAAAATACTGCTAATTTTAGAAAACCTTTTAATCATTCACCAAAATGTCATGATAGTTCTGGTCATAGAACTAAAGGAAGAGGATTTGGGGATCAAAAGTTATGTTTTGTTTGCTATAGTCCTAATCATTTGATTAAGGACTGTAACTTTCACTCAAAATATTTAAGTCAATTCCCAAAGTCCACAACTACTAACCACAAGCCAAGGAAGAATAAACCAGTTTGGAATCATTCACATAGTGTTAACCATAGTAATTTTTCAAAAGACTATAGGTACCCTCACCAGAGAAGACCTTTTTCCAAACCACCAGTACCTTCTTAAAGTACTGCTAAGTATTCACCCAATCAAGGTACTGCTAGCACTGTTTCTAATGTAAGACCAAGGAGATTCAATTCCTATCAACTTAGAAGGCCTTACACCTCAAGAAGAGTACCTAGATCAAAGAACCCACCACGTATTGTTAAAACTAAATGGGTTAAGAAAGAAATTACTGATGGGGGACAAACAGTACTTTCAGTAAGTAAGGATGAAAAAGAAGGTGTTGTTGAGAATCTAACACAAGTTTTAGAACAAAAGAAAACAATTCTTGATAATGTTTTCAAAAACAGTGGTGATTACATACTCAAAGAATTTGAGTATGTCACTCCACATGGGGAAAAAAAGTCAGTAATGAATTAGGTTCCTAATATAAACTAACTCTTTTCATCTTTATGCAGGGCAACCCAGAAGAGGAGCTTAAGGATCATATAATCATTGATAGTGGTTGCTCTGGAAGCATGACAGGAGACAAGGAGCTTTTGTTAGATTTTAAGGCATATTTTGGAGGAAGAGTTGCTTTTGTCAGTATCTCATATCTGTGACAAGAAATATTTTGCGTTATTCCTTGACACAGAATGCCTTATTCTCTCCCCTGAGATCAAGTTAGTTGATGATAACTTGGTAATGCTGAGAGTACCAAGAACCAATTATGTGTACAGCTTAGATTTGAAGAATATCAACTCTACTGAGAGAGCAACATGTTTGGTAGCAAAGGCAACAATGGAAGAAGCATATCTATGGCATAGAAGATTAGGACATGTGAATTTCAAGAATATAACACCCCCATATTAGGATCGCAGCGGAAAGGGACATGGGATGTTATATACTAGTCACATTGTACAAATATAGTAAACAACTTTAAAACAAAGTCGTTTTTAAAACTTCACATTCGATAATTTATCAGAGTTAACAAAGGTCCCAAAAGTTTTTAACATAATCTAAAGTTACATAAGTTTAAAAGTTTGAAACATTATCGAATGGGAAATTTTATTAAACATGAGCCATCAAGTAGATATCCATTTCTTTACGCCACCCATCTATGCTTAAGCCACTTACGGACCTGAGATAAAACATGCTAAAAGTCAACACAAAGGTTGAGTGAATTCATAGAGTTTAATAAGTAATAAGTTGAATACAAGCATTATTTATCAATAGACATATAACAAATACATGTCGGGTAATTAGATTATAGTATTGAGAATTATGAAACCGAAACCTTAACCATGATTTTGTGCCCCGAGGTAAAAATTGCCAGTTTACCCCAAACTCTCAAGATTATGTGACCATACCCAGTCAAAGCTAGCCAAGCCTAATATGCATATCCATAATAATAGCGTTTCCCTACGGAATTAACAGTTTCATGGTGAGGACTTAATTGGCAAGAAGCATTCAATCACTATAATCATATAATCGGGTCCAGCATACCAAAAACTACTTGTATTCAGTTTGTAAAAACTAGCATGTATCCCCCTCGCGAGGTTTATAAAACATTTAAATAAGTAAAGGCGAGGCTATGAACTCACCGTGAACAAAGAGGAATAATCACAATCAAGCAAGCGAAGAAAGATAGCCGCGAAGCTCTACGAAGAACCTAAACATATATACGTTGTCTTAGGTTTTGAAAATAAATATTTATGCCATATGGCTATATGTTACATAAATTATGATCTTAATTGTGCTTGGTACACATATACTAAATACATATATAACAAGTTTTAGTTTGACACTAAAGAGTTATTTATAAATATGAATTTATATTCTTTATAAAAGTCAAGTGTCAAATTTATATTTGTTTCTAAGTCCAAAATATGTTATGAAGGTCCAATGATGAGTCTAAGGTTCAAATTTAGTCCAAGGGTCCCATTTTTAATCAAAAAGGTTCAAATTAAGCCTAAGAGTTCAAAATATAAGAGGTGGTTCAAAATATATTTAAAGTCCAAAAGTTTTATAAAATGTAAAACATTTTTATACTTTTTATTCCAATGCTAATGGAAATTTTTATAACTTGCTCATCTTATAAATTCCGTTACTTGTAAACCGTAAGTCAAAAGTTTACGTTCTTTATATCCCCGGAATGATATTTGTCCGTACTAACAAACTTTGTGGGTCCCACTAAGTCAAAAATTTGATTACATTAGTAAAACTATTTATTTACCCATACTAATCAGTCCATCAGTTTTCAAATTTACAACTGTCCCGCGAAAAGTGCGATATATAGAGTTTTACTAACCGGATTAATTCCCCGCTTTCGGCCACGTTTAAGTTAAGATGTTATATAAAACTTTTATGTTTTGAGTAACAGTGGGTTATTCACAAAAAAAATGACTTATACACGTTTCAAATCTGTTACTCAGAATGTGACATGTTTCACGAAAATAATTCTAGTTTAATCATCGTAATGAGTTATTCGATGAAATACCCGTAAAAATAACCACAAGACATAGGGCTATAACTATATATTTTTAGTTTAGGTCCAATATTTACTGATTAAATCAGTTTATTCCATTTTTACCCCTGAATCAGATTCACAGTTTGCATGTTTAGTCCTTTAGTGATTTTCTAGTGTTCTAGCTTATGTACCAAGCCTAACCAAGCCAAATAACTTATATAATATAAAAATACATAAAGAAATAATATATATACAGGAATGAAAATAAAAATAAAGTGAAAAGGGAGTGATTGGTTTCCTTACAATCTTTGAAGAACAAGAAAATCAAGAACAATGGACCACAAAACCTATGATTCTACCAATAACCCTTGCACCCTTTTCTTCCAATCTTTTGCCCAACTTTTTAACCTTGATTTACCCTTGATGATACCTTAAAATCACACCCCTTAAATACTTTATTAAACTCTTGTAAAGATATTCCCATAATGACCCAAGAAAGATGAGATGAATGAAGCTTTAAGTGAAATAAACCAAATACAAGACAAGTACTACAAGATCTTTAATTTAGGAACTAGAGAATAATGAAAATTTTAGATGAAATAGGTGTGTTGGGCTGTATTATTTCGTTGGAAACAAGAGGGGGATGAAAAAAATGGTGATATAAACTAGGTGGATGTTGTTGTGTGTATTTTATAGTAGATGTGCATGCAAATCTTGTACAAGGGTCCAAGTTTAATCATATTTTGACACCACATCAAGTTACTTACCACATGGATGAGTATCCATGTGGATTTGGTCGTTCATAATGAGTGGGTGGAGAAGGGGTTAGTGGTTTTGTGGTATTTTGTGTTTAGAGGTTGTAGTTTGATCCCGGTAATTGCAAATGTAATGTTTTTAAGTCGCGTAATGTAAAATCGGGTAATGTAAAAATACAAAACTTATAAAAATGTTAAAACTTATTAATCACAACCTATTTGAGTATTTTAGATGAGTGGTGAGTTCATCGAAGGGTTTAAACATCGTTAAAACTGAATCTGTGAGTTGAAAACGCGTTTAGTGACACTGGTTCTTGATAAAAGTGACATATTTTATAAAAATGAAACAACAAGTATAAAACTTACTTGTAAACATGAAAATAGGTAAAAATGCATAAAATATATAAAATCATCATATTCTAGGGTTGGTTCATGTTGTTAAAACCATAAAACGTAAATTTAAATCGCGTAAAACTTAAAAGGTGCAAGGTTTACGTATAAATGGAAAAAGTGAAAATTGACTTTTAAAATAGGATTGTAAGGAAACAATGGTGCATAGAAAGTGTAGAATGGACATAGTCTAGTTGCGGTTGAATAAATTGAATGTGTTTTGACGTACACGGATAACTTCCGACGAAATTAATTATTAAAAAAAAAGAATTGTTAAATAATAAGAATATTAAAACTAGTGACATGAAATTTACGAAATGTCACATTACGTACCCCTTAAGAGAGCACCGTCCCGGAGCTCAACTCGCTTTATCTCTAAATGGTTCACTTGCAAACAGATGAGGATACTCGTAATAAATGAAGTTTAGAATAACTAACGACGCAGTTCGATTTTCGTCGTCTAGAAATACGGTGCAGAGTAAGGTTGACTATACACGATAAAGATAGAGTAAGAATTTGTTTAATTGTTTTGCTCGATCGTATGAATACCGCTGAATTGTTATACTTACATAAAAAAAATTTTGATTCTCGAAGATCAAGTAGAAGATCAATTAGACATAACCCATATATAACTATTCCTAGTATTTGAAAAATCTAAGTCGAACATAGGTAGTCAGACTATGTTCCACTGTCCCAAGGTTAAATATAGGTGACTAGAATATATTTAATCGAGGTTCGATAAAATTTTCAAATACTTAACTTAGTTATGCTCATGATATGTCCATTGTTGGACAAGTATTGAGTTTGCATAAGTGTCTTATATACAAAGAGTGATATAAGTTTGTACATACGTAAGAATCAATCATAAGTAGGTAGTATGAGTTTGTAACACAAGCGAATAAGGAACATGCGCGCGGAAAAGGAAGTTTTAAGCAGTTATAAATCCGTCTACATTGGGCCAGAAACACGGACCATTAACAATGAAGGTTTCAAAAGAGAACTTAATGAATGTAGAGAAAGTTACTGAACTTCAGCTTTTGTATGATGAATCCGTTTATAAGAATTATAGAAGAATGACGAACGATAACATAATAACAAAATAGTTCTAATTTGCAAGAAAATATCTAAATGATTTATAGGGTGGTGAAAATTTTGGTATAAGGTAAATGACAGAGCGATTTGTAAGATGATTACAAATAGTTTATTCGGAACTAGTCAAAACAGTTTATGTAATGGTAGTAAATTAGTGATTTAGTTTATAAGATGGTGGTGATGTAGTTTGTAAGGGAGTGACAAAATCATTGATGGATGGTGACAAACATTGCAAATTATTTTAGCTGAATGATTTATAAAGCGGTAGTAAAATAGTTAAGTTAACGGCAAAATCATTTGTAAGGTGCTTAAAATAGTTTATATGAGACTAACAAAGGTGTTCATAAGTTGATAGTAAGTATGGTCATACGCTATAGGTATTCGTAAGGTAGTTCTTTGGAGAGTAGTAAATACGTTTGATAATATCGTGAAATAAAGTTTATATGGTAATAACAAAGTTGTTTATAAAATAGTAGTGAATTTCCAAGGTAAATAAATAGAATGTGATGGGTTTCATATAAGACACCATTGTTTAAGGTCATGAAAAGATTTTTTTTTTTTTTTTTTTTTTTTTTTTTTTTTTTTTTTTGAGATCATAACATTACTCATGATTTTTGAGAAAATAAATGAGACCACTATTTCACCCACAACGTACGAGAAAGTTTTTAGAGGATCATCAAAATGAATAAATATGTATTTAATAGTTTAGGAATTTAATGAAACTTACATATACTTGGGACTGTTAGGGTTTGACTCGATGTGTAAAGAATCGGATAAAACATTTATAAAAATAATCCTCTATACAAATAAGAAGTAATGCTTTAATGGGTATAAATAGTCGAGAGAAAATCAAGTGTATATAGATAGTCTTTTATATAATTAGCATTAATTCGGAAAGGGACAAGAAACGCTCAGAAAACATAAGTTTACGGGGAGTAAAGCAATCGAGAGGAATTGATAAATCGTAACGAGTTTCGCCATCAGATGTAATGATAGTATATAAAGTTATGAAAGGGTATATAGACCATTGTAATCACCTACAACGTCTGATAAATAAGAGAAACCATTGTGCAACTCACAATGTTAATAAAGTAAGTGAGACCATTGTGTAACCCACAATGTCATAATAATGAATAAGACCATTGTAATCACATACAATGTCTGATAAATAAGAGAGACCATTGGTTAGAAGAGTTTAGTATTCATGTGAGAACTTTATATAGAAATGTATCGATATTTCAGGAAAAGCAGGATAGTCGAGAAATATTACAAGTGCATATGGTAATATATATTATACGTATGTGCATAACAACGGTGCACTTGAAGATGTGTATAAATTTCAGGATGGAAATTCGCAATGCTCATGAATAGCATAAAATACACCAAGGAAGTTTTGTGCATAAAGTTTATATATATAAGAATGATACTATCGCGGATTATCGGATGAGTTAAGAAATAATTATAGTACTCCTATAATTATCCCTAATATAGTATGATTAAGATATATATACGAGGGAGAAATAGGAAGCTCAGGAGTAGGCGCGCATGGATATCGGACAAGACAATGGAAGCTCATGATTTTGAAAAAAATAAATGATTATAGTCTAGGTTTTTAAAAACAAAAAGACCTAGTTACCTATAATTTGTGCTCTGGTACCATTCTATAACACCCCCATATTAGGATCGCAGCGGAAAGGGACATGGGATGTTATATACTAGTCACATTGTACAAATATAGTAAACAACTTTAAAACAAAGTCGTTTTTAAAACTTCACATTCGATAATTTATCAGAGTTAACAAAGGTCCCAAAAGTTTTTAACATAATCTAAAGTTACATAAGTTTAAAAGTTTGAAACATTATCGAATGAGAAATTTTATTAAACATGAGCCATCAAGTAGATATCCATTTCTTTGCGCCACCCATCCATGCTTAAGCCACTTACGGACCTGAGATAAAACATGCTAAAAGTCAACACAAAGGTTGAGTGAATTCATAGAGTTTAATAAGTAATAAGTTGAATACAAGCATTATTTATCAATAGACATATAACAAATACATGTCGGGTAATCAGATTATAGTATTGAGAATTATGAAACCGAAACCTTAACCATGATTTTGTGCCCCGAGGTAAAAATTGCCAGTTTACCCCAAATTCTCAAGATTATGTGACCGTACCCAGTCAAAGCCGGCCAAGCCTAATATGCATATCCATAATAATAGCGTTTCCCTACGGAATTAACGGTTTCATGGTGGGGACTTAATTGGCAAGAAGCATTCAATCACTATAATCATATAATCGGGTCCAGCATACCAAAAACTACTTGTATTCAGTTTGTAAAAACTAGCATGTATCCCCCTCGCGAGGTTTATAAAACATTTAAATAAGTAAAGGCGAGGCTATGAACTCACCGTGAACAAAGAGGAATAATCACAATCAAGCAAGCGAAGAAAGATAGCCGCGAAGCTCTACGAAGAACCTAAACATATATACGTTATCTTAGGTTTTGAAAATAAATATTTATGTCATATGGCTATATGTTACATAAATTATGATCTTAATTGTGCTTGGTACACATATACTAAATACATATATAACAAGTTTTAGTTTGACACTAAAGAGTTATTTATAAATATGAATTTATATTCTTTATAAAAGTCAAGTGTCAAATTTATATTTGTTTCTAAGTCCAAAATATGTTATGAAGGTCCAATGATGAGTCTATGGTTCAAATTTAGTCCAAGGGTCCCATTTTTAATCAAAAAGGTTCAAATTAAGCCTAAGAGTTCAAAATATAAGAGGTGGTTCAAAATATATTTAAAGTCCAAAAGTTTTATAAAATGTAAACATTTTTATACTTTTTATTCCAAAATGCTGATGGAAATTTTTATAACTTGCTCATCTTATAAATTCCGTTACTTGTAAACCGTAAGTCAAAAGTTTACGTTCTTTATATCTCCGGAATGGTATTTGTCCGTACTAACAAACTTCGTGGGTCCCACTAAGTCAAAAATTTGATTACATTAGTAAAACTATTTAGTTACTCATACTAATCAGTCCATCAGTTTTCAAATTTACAACTGTCCCGCGAAAAGTGCGATATATAGAGTTTTACTAACCCGATTAATTCCCCGCTTTTGGCCACGTTTAAGTTAAGATGTTATCTAAAACTTTTATGTTTTAAGTAACAGCGGGTTATTTACAAAAGAATGACTTATACACGTTTCAAATCTGTTACTCAGAATGTGACATGTTTCACGAAAATAATTCTAGTTTAATCATCGTAATGAGTTATTCGATGAAATACCCGTCAAAATGACCACAAGACATAGGGATATAACTACATATTTTTAGTTTAGGTCCAATGTTTACTGATTAAATCAGTTTATTCTGTTTTTACCCCTGAATCAGATTCACAGTTTGCATGTTTAGTCCTTTAGTGATTTTCTAGTGTTCTAGCTTATGTACCAAGCCTAACCAAGCCAAAAAACTTATATAATATAAAAATACATCAAGAAATAATATATATACAGGAATGAAAATAAAAATAAAGTGAAAAGGGAGTGATTGGTTTCCTTACAATCTTTGAAGAACAAGAAAATCAAGAACAATGGACCACAAAACCTATGATTCTACCAATAACCCTTGCACCCTTTTCTTCCAATCTTTTGCCCAACTTTTTAACCTTGATTTACCCTTGATGATACCTTAAAATCACACCCCTTAAATACTTTATTAAACTCTTGTAAAGATATTCCCATAATGATCCAAGAAAGATGAGATGAATGAAGCTTTAAGTGAAATAAACCAAATATAAGACAAGTACTACAAGATCTTTAATTTAGGAACTAGAGAATAATGAAAATTTTAGATGAAATAGGTGTGTTGGGCTGTATTATTTCGTTGGAAACAAGAGGGGTATGAAAAAAATGGTGATATAAACTAGGTGGATGTTGTTGTGTGTATTTTATAGTAGATGTGCATGCAAATCTTGTACAAGGGTCCAAGTTTAATCATATTTTGACACCACATCAAGTTACTTACCACATGGATGAGTATCCATGTGGATTTGGTCGTTCATAATGAGTGGGTGGAGAAGGGGTTAGTGGTTTTGTGGTATTTTGTGTTTAGAGGTTGTAGTTTGATCCCGGTAATTGCAAATGTAATGTTTTTAAGTCGCGTAATGTAAAATCGGGTAATGTAAAAATACAAAACTTATAAAAATGTTAAAACTTATTAATCATAACCTATTTGAGTATTTTAGATGAGTGGTGAGTTCATCGAAGGGTTTAAACATCGTTAAAACTGAATCTGTGAGTTGAAAACGCGTTTAGTGACACTGGTTCTTGATAAAAGTGACGTAAATTATAAAAATGAAACAACAAGTATAAAACTTACTTGTAAACATGAAAATAGGTAAAAAAGCATAAAATATATAAAATCATCATAGTCTAGGGTTGGTTCATGTTGTTAAAACCATAAAACGTAAATTTAAATCGCGTAAAACTTAAATGGTGCACGGTTTACGTATAAATGGAAAAAGTGAAAATTGACTTTTAAAATAGGATTGTAAGAAAACAATGGTGCATAGAAAGTGTAGAATGGACATAGTCTAGTTGCGGTTGAATAAATTGAATGTGTTTTGACGTACACGGATAACTTCCGACGAAATTAATTATTAAAAAAAAGAATTGTTAAATAATAAGAATATTAAAACTAGTGACATGAAATTTACGAAATGTCACAAAGAATATCAACTAGTTGGTTAAAGGCACTTTAGTTAGAGGTTTACCTTCTAAAACATACAAGAATGATCATTCATGCTTGGCCTGCAAGAAGGGTAAACAACATAAAGCTTCATGCAAAAAGATTGAAGAATGAACTATTAGAGAGCCTTTGGAGTTGTTGCACGTGGATCTGTTTGGACCTGTTTCTGTGGTTAGCTTAAACAAAAAGAAATACTGCTTAGTTATAACAGATGATTGTAGCAAATTTAGTTGGGTCTTTTTCTTGGAATTTAAAGATGAAACCTTTGATGCTATTCATGATCTTATCATAGCCCTTGAAAATCAGTTAAGACTCAAAGTAACATCCATTAGATGTGATAATGGGACTGAATTTAGAAACAAGCCTATGGATGAATTTTGTGCCAAGAAAGGAATTAAGAGGGAGTTTAGCATTGCTAGAACTCCACAGCAGAATGGATTTGAAGAAAGGAAGAATAGAACATTGATAGAAGCAGCAAGAACAATGCTTGCAGATTCTCTATTACCTATTCAGTTTTGGGCTAAAGATGTAAGTGCTGCTTAATATGTGTTAAATAGAGTTACTGTCACTAAACCTCAGATGAAGACACCTTATGAGTTACTTATGGGAAAGAAACCAAACATTAAATTTATGAAACCTTTTGGCTGTCCTCTGACTATTCTAAATACTATTGATTCTCTGGGAAAATTTGATGGCAAGTCAGATGAAGGATACTTATTGGGTTACTATACCAATAGCAAAGGATTTAGAGTGTACAACAAGGTTACCAAAAAGGTTCAAGAATGTCTTCATGTTGAGTTTTTTGAAGATCAAGAAAGTCAAAAAGGCAAAAGTCCTGATTGGATGTTTGATCTTGATATTTTGGCTTCTTATATGAACTATGTGCCTGTCAGAGAAGAAAATCAAGTTGTTCATAATGAAGAAGATTTACAGTACATTGTTCATGGAGTCAATATTAGACATGATGATGTTCCTGATGAAGAACCCATAGTAAAGGAGAAAAGTACTATTGAACCAAACTCCACAGTATCTGATGAAGACGAAGCTATCCAAGATAAACTTAATAGGATGCTTTTTAAAGAAACCATTGCAAAATCCTATGAAGATGATCAAAGGAGAGCTTATGAAGCAGAAAAGAAGAAGTCTAGAGTCACAGATAACTCTGACAGTACTTTGAATCAAAGTACTGCTGACCCAGTTGAAAGTACTTCAAATGTATTAGATACATCAAATTGGATCAACACTGATGATTTGAATGATCCAAACATGCCTGAGAAGACATTGATGATGAGCTTCCTAAGGAAGGTATTTTCTCAAATTCTAATAAAGATCCTAACGTCACAAATTTAGAGGATGATCTTGAAGTTCCACCAACTCCTACATTAAGAGTTCATAAGATCATCCTACTAGTAAAATCATTGGACCTTCCACTTCAGGAGTGCTCACAAGGACAAAAGCTAAACATCTCTCTAAGCAACATAATGCTTTACTTAGCTTTGTCTACAAATGTGCCTATTTGCTTGCTTTCTATCTCAAGTAGAACCCAAGAAGGTATCTCAAGCAGTGGTTGAAGAGAGTTGGGTTGAAGCCATGCAAGAAGAACTTTAACAGTTCAAACTTCAAGAGGTTTGGGTATTATGTGATTTGCCAGATGGAAAGAGATTAATTGGTACAAAATGGGTTTTCAGGATTAAGAGAGATGAAAGAGGGAATTTCATCAAGAACAAACCAAGATTGGTTGCACAAGGATATAGGCAAGAAGAAGGAGTGGACTATGATGAAGTGTTTGCTCTTGTGGCAAGAATTAAAGCCATAAGATTATTTCTTGCTTTTGCATCATATATGGGCTTTCCTGTCTACCAAATGGATGTCAAAAGTGCCTTTCTTTATGGCACAATTACAGAGAAAGTCTATGTTAAACAACCTCCTGGTTTTGAAGATCATGCACATCTAAACAAAGTCTATAAAGTTATTAAGGCTCTGTATGGTCTTCATCAAGCTCCTAGAGCTTGGTATGAGAGACTCTCCAATTTTCTATTGCAACATGGTCACAGGAGAGGTGCAATAGATAATACTTTGTTTATCAAAAGAGACAAAAAGGATATTATTCTTATTCAAGTTTATGTGGATGACATCATTTTTGGAGCCACAAAACAGTCAATGGTGAAAGAATTTGAAGAGCTCATGCAACAAGAGTTTCAAATGAGTTCCATGGGTGAATTAACTTTCTTCTTAGGGTTTCAAGTTAAACAATCCAGTAGTGGAATCTTCATAAGTCAAGATAAGTATGTCACTGACATTCTTAAAAGGTTTAACTTCACCACTGTCAAGCCAGCCTCCACACCTATTGATGCTAATAAACCATTAGGAAAGGATGAAGATGGAGATGATGAGGATGTTAAGCTTTACAGATCTATGATTGGTTGTCTTATGTACTTAACTGCATCTAGACCTGACATCACTTTTGTTGTATGCTTATGTGCAAGATATTAGGTCTCACCCAAAGTTTCTCATATGAATACAGTCAAGAGGATTTTTAGGTATCTCAAGCATCAACCTAAGTTAGGGTTGTGGTATCCTAGGGATTCACCTTTTCACTTGGAAGATTTTTCAGACAGTGATTATGCAGAGGAAAATTATGATAGAAGATCAACCACTGGAGGATGTCAATATCTTGGAAGGAGATTAGTCTTATGGCAATGTAAGAAAAAAACAATTGTAGCAACATTATCCACTGAAGCAGAATATGTTGCAGCTGCAAGTTGTTGTAGACAAATACTTTGGTTGCAGAATCAACTCTTGGATTATGGATTCAATTTCAAGAATACTCCTATCAACATTGACAATGAGAGTACAATTTGTATTGTGAAGAATCCTATTTATCATTCCAAGACCAAGCACATTCAGATTAGGCATCATTTTATTCGAGATTGCTATGAGCACAGGCTTATTAATGTGGTTAAAGTCCACACAGATGATAATGTAGCTGATTTACTCACAAAGGGATTTGATGTTTCAAGATTCAACCATTTAGTGGTGAGTATTGGCATGATTAATTATTAAGCTATATTTGAGGGGAGGCATTAGTACCTATTCTTTGTTTGAGGGGAGGCAACATAGTTATACTTTTGAAGATGTTTTTGTGGGAATGCTTAGTCCAAGAGGATGGAAAGTACTTTTGAGCAAAGTACTGCTTAGTATTGGTTTGAAAGTACTGCCTAGTACTTAGTAGAAATTACTATTTTGTTAGAGTACTGTTCCAACGGTCAAACAGACGGGGGGTAACAACTTTGCAAAAGATATGGAGGAGATAAATGCCAAAAATAACGGTAAATTCATTTATTAGGCCGTGATTTTTTGAATATTACTCATTTATGCGCTAATCCTTTCCATTCAAACTTACTCTTATCATTATTCCATTCCATCCATTCAAACCTTCATCAAATCAACCACCGACGCATATATTTCTTCCACACAAACAACCAATGGCTAACCGTACCACCGTTAGTAAGCATAATATGATAGCCAATTTGGATAAGACGTAGTTGAATGTTGATTTTCATTGTATTATTGATTTCTTAAATGGGTCTTCAATTAATTATGCTTTATTGGTCAATCCTGACATCATTGGCCCATGGATTCAAGAATTTTGGGCTACTACTACATCTGGTTTGGAAGAAGATGGATCTTTTATTCAAGCTATGGTTGCTTGAAGACCAATTCGTATCACTGAGGCTACAATCAGAGAGGACTTATTGTTTAATGATGAAGAAGGTACTGTTCTTTTTGATAGACAAGTACTTTGGGATACACTCAGAGAAATAGGGTATGAAGGAGCTCTTACTAAACTTACTTTTCAGAAATCTTTGTTTAGCCCTCATTGGAAGTACCTTATTCATGTTTTAGTTCACTGCTTGAGTCCTAAAAGTACTGCTTTGGATCAGTTTGGTCAATCCATAGCTTCTGCATTAGTGGGCTTAGCTACCAATCAACCTTTTAATTTCTCAAATATGATTCTTGATGGTATGCTTACTCATATCAATAATGATTCACCATTTTTGATGTACCCTAGATTTGTTCAGTTGTTCTTGAACAAACAACTTGATGGTCTTCCTAAACCTCAAAGTTTTTTACCTGCTGTTTCACTTCCTGCAAAGGTGTTTACTTTTATGGCTAACAAGAGTGTTATGTTTTCTGGGCGTAATACACCTTTAACTGCTCATATATTGGAAGTAGCACAAGCTGTTAGAGATGAAGTTGATGCAGCTAGTGATAATGAGCATTCTGATTCAGCACATACTCCAACACCATCTCATGAATCACCTCAACATACTACTTCAAGTGAAAGAACTACTTCTTTGCCAGTTCCTGCTTCAAGGGCAAGAATTGTTTCTTTGCAAGGTTTTGTTTCAAGAGAAAGTACTTCTCAACATACTGCTTCCCTACAAGGTACTAGTCATACTGAATCTGAGCAAGGTGTGAATCCACCACAATCTCCCAACAATTATACTTCCATAGATGGGTCTCAAACATCTGGAGAAGATGAGGGAGAGATGGATACTTATGCTTTGACAAGAGAGTTTAGACGGCTGAAGAAGGTGGTTGATACTCAAGCTGCTCAGATAAATAGGTTGAAATAAAAGTTCAAAATATTGAAGAGATTTGTTTGGCCACTAGTTAAACATCATAGATTGTGGGTCAAGCAACAAAGAAAGAGTGGTCAGAAATCTAGGAAGGCATCTAAGTCTAGGAGAAAGAAGCTTAGAAAGCAATCTTCATTCACATTGGGGAGGAATTTGGATGAGAATCTGAATGAAGATGCTAAACCTCATGAAGAAGAAGATCATATGATGCATTATGAAGATACATCACTCTTTGAAGACATTGCTCATCAAGGTACTATTGAAAGAAAAAGTGATGAGAATGTTGTTGTGGAAGAAAAGAATGTTGTTGCTGGTGTTTAAGGTGATTATATTCAAAGTACTGGTGTTCAAAGTACTTTGGATCAAGGTACTGCTAATTTGAATTTTGATGAAATTGGCCCTTCAACAAGAACTTTGGGTGAAGAAGCTGGTCCTTCCAATCCAATTCAGCAAGAAGAAATTAAGGAACATACTGCTAGTGATGATGAGACTATTGCTCAGATTATGCTCAACATCTCAAGACCAAGAGGTATTAGTATTCCTGGTATTGAACAATCTCAAGTCTCACAATCTTCTTCAATCTACTAAAGAATTGGATCCAAAAGATAAAGGAAAGGGAATCATGAAGGAATCCAAGAAAAAGAAGAAGAAGAAGAAGTTCACTTTAGCACAGTTAAGAGCTTTTGAGATAGCTAAAAATGAAGAAGCTGCTAGAAAGTATCAAGCTGATTTGGATGCTGAATATGAAAAAGAATCAAGGAAGCCAGTTGTTCAAACAAGAAGGCCACAAACCATTGCTCAAGAAAGAAATGCTATGATAAGTTTCCTGAAGGGTATAGGATATAAAGGATTACAAAAGTTAAGATATCCAGATGTAAAAGCTTTATATGATACTGTTCAAGAGTCCATTCAAAGAGAACTGGATAGTTTTGTTCCTATAGATTCTGAAAAGGAAAAGAAGCTAGAGGAAGTAAGGAAAGAACAAGCTGATAAAAGAAGGTTAAAGAGAAATAGAACAATTCATGATGATCAGTTATCAAAGAAGCTCAAATTGTTAAGAACTGACACAGTTGATGAATTGAGAAACTACTTAAGAGTTGTTGATTTTGAAAATCCAAATAAGTCAGAAGATGCTGAGAAAAAGTCCATGATTTCTACATTCTATCAGAAGGAGATTATTTGATTTTTCATAGAGAAGATGAAAGTTTTAGAGTATTCAACCTGTTGTGGGATATATTGCACATGATAGACAGAGAAGATCTATATCATTTGTAGCAACATGTGCAAGTTTATTTTGAGAATACTATGCCAGCAGGAGTAGGATTGATCTTGCTGGGTGATCTTACAACCATCTGGGAAACAAATGAAACAAGTAATGATGCTCTCTGGAATAATCAAGAGAATTGGGAAATTACAAGATAGAATTTTTTTGAATCATCTAGAGTGTATTCATTAGAGTTAGAAGATGGCACTATGATTCACATGCTAGCGAAAGGAGATATCCTCTTACAAGAGATCTCATGATCAGAATGCTAGATCATGGTATAGAAGTTGAAGCTGAGAATGAAGTAGCACTTATGGTGATTGAATTGTTTATCAAATGGACTACTTCAGATGATGATGCATGAGTACTGGTATGGTTTTTATTGTATAAATCTTTTTGAATAATAAGTACTTAATTCAAAGTACTGCTAGACAAACAGTACTTTATCAAAGTACTGCTTTCTGCATAAAACCAGTAAAGTTTTTTGATTAAGTTTAAAATAAAAGGGAGAAACTTTTTGAAGCATAAGATGACAGCAACAAAATGTTTTGAGAGGAACACATGGTGTTAGTACTTGTACTACACAACAAATGGTAATCAACTCACCATGTTTAACAAACAAGAAAGGGTTTGACTCATCATGAGGGTACGGCTCTGATGTGATTATCAAATCCATTTTTAGTTGACAATTCACTAAAAATTGTATGGTTTTAAACTCACCATATCTGTAATAGTGAAGAGTTGGCTAGCCCACAAGAAAATGGTTTGTGGTAAAGGCTGTAGAAAATCCATTTATATGGTAATTAGTTCACCATGGTTGTGATTGTACTAAAAGAACTAGCTATTCCAAAAGCAAACGGCTCTTGGTAAAGACTAAACAAATTCGTTGATAGCTGATGATTTGATAAAAATCATATGGTTATCAATGTACCATGGTTTCTGTGTTTAAACCTAAACATTGGCTACTCCAGAGTTAATGGCTTTGGTAAAGAGACATCTAAATCCATTAAATTTTCAATGATTCACCTCTCACAGGAGTTTACACACCTGGAAGTGATGAGAATAGTATGAAACTTTATGATTTGATGTACATTTTGCCATATGTTGCTAAGTTGCTGAAAAAGATTATTTACTGTGAAGCTATCATCTGTTGCAGATAAAGAGTACTTTGATGAGGAAAATACACAAGTCAGAAAGAAGATAAAGATTCAATCTTTCCTTGAAGATAAAGATGTTGATGTTAAATAATCACAAAGAAACTTGAAATCAAGCAAGTAGAATTCAAGTTAGGGGAGGATTGTTGGGATATGAAGATCAAAGTATTGCTCGTGTATTATGGTCAAAGTACTGCTCGTGCATGAAGAAAGTCAAAGTACTTTTATTGATAAAGGACTATTATGCAAAATCATTAAAGGACTATTATGTAAAGTTATTAGAATATTCTAGAATTAGTTTACTTGAAAAAAAAGAATTAGTTTACTTGTCGTTCAAGTATTGTAAACTGACTTAAGGTTTTACTTATGCCTATAAAAGGAGTCTTAGGGTGGTATTAGACGTACGAATACTTTAGAATACGATATTGAGAATTAAAGAGTTATTAGGGTTGTTAGTGAATCTGTATAGAAAACAGGTTCAAAGTTTGGTTTTTAAATTATTGAAGTTCTTTTTAGCTTTGTTGAAGTAGATTCCGCATACTTAACAGAGTTATATCAGTGTTTCATTATTAATAGTTTTGGAGTTATTCAAGATTGTTAAACCTTTAGCAAGCTATACAATTAGCTTGGTCAGAGTATATCGATCCAACACAACCATAACATGTTTAACACCTGGCCTCACGTCTAGCGACTTGGTTAGGAGAAATGCATACTTGATACTTCATGCTTGGACCATACTTTATGCACTTTATGTATCTAGGATCATAGGCCGAAAGGAGATTCTTTTATATCAAGGAGATATAATAGTTTACATGATCACCAGTCATGTTTTGCTTTTATGCTTTGTCCAAGTATTGTTTATGATACATCTGCTCATTCATCTTATGTGATATGCCTTTAATAAACATATTTTTAATATCAATTCGGAAAACATTTCAAAAATCTTAAATCCAACAAAAACGGTTTTAGTGATAAGTGACAATCATTGGAATCTAATTTTGTTACCTTTAGCTAACTATAAGAACAATCACCTCTCTTGGGATGACATGGCCTTACCTCAAACCTTTACTATAAACGGGGGTTATACTTTACCCATGTGTTTTATGAATTAAGAAAATGGTAAAATTAGTCTTATAAATTTAAAGCTTTCTAAACACATCAGTTGCTATCAAGGATTTGCAACCGAAACAAACACATTTCAATTAGTACACATTTAAGCAACGATCTTATGTTATGAATAGTATCATATTTGGTTTAACCAAATACTGATATACCAAAATCAGTAGTCTTCAGAAGGGCATACTCACCCGAGTCCAGGTTCTTTGTATTTGGGCGTCATCATTGATTTACACGGGTCTTAACAGGGACACTTACACTCCTATTTTCATGTTTTGCCACCCTTTAAAGCCGCTAATATTGACTCACGAACCCAACCACCTGGTGCCTGTTAGTATACACATCAGTTAGTTTTATAATATAGATATGCTATGTAGCTACAATTGATTCTATGATCAAGAGTATCCTATAAAAGCAGCAAATAATTGAGTCACAACTATGATGTGTGTGTGGCTATCCATTAGCATCGTCAGCGTTACATAACCTGGCATCATCTAATGCACTGGAAATCATTACTTTCTCCATCAAATTTGTAAACAACATAGTTTTTAGAAACAAACGGGACAAAAATTCAGTGGATTTAACTATCTATAGTAAAAGATATTCTCAATGAGAATCCCAGAATGCGAATGTATCAGTAATTAAACTTACCTTGATCTGTAATACACGCACACCCGCTATTCATGTATGAGATGCTACCGCTCTTTTGTGGGTGTCTTAATGGCTGTTACAACAGGAAATTGTTAACAATTACTATAGCCTAAAGTATTAGTCCTATCTAATGTACCCTGAAACGTTGAATGTTGCTCTCAATTGATCCTTGGGATACAAAATGTTCCTTTTCCAGGGCTCGGTAACATGCATTGCAACAATAATTCATTACCCATAAGTGCATTTTAAACAAAATTTAGATAATATATGCAACAACTAAGTAATTGAAGCACAAATAAGTACACGTATCTTAATTCGGAAACTGATTCGATTCATTATTAGCAGCAATAGTTGCTGGAGCTGCCGTGCTTTGTTGTTGTACACCTCTAATGATAACAACTTGCAGGAAGTTAACAGACCTTAAAATGGCTCTTAAAACAATGAAGCCACAAAAAATGAACCCACATATGTTTTACAAAATTTTTGAGACACGTTGCAGGCTTCTTCAATACTACATGTCTTGTGTGCAGCCATACATCTGTTCGTATTTACCTGCAAAACGATATCCCAACTTTATCCGGCAAAGTCTTCACAATCATATATAATCCAAGAAAAGGAAAAAGTACTATTGCAGCTACAAAAGTGGGATACACTTCCTTGTGAACATAAAATCTCTCAGCTCCAGCACAATTTTGTCCACAACACAACTTTTATAAAAACATAAGAGTTGCTGTTATTTAATTAGAAGAATGCATAATTTTAAATAATAGGTCAAAGAAAAACATTACACGGCATGTCAAGCGTTCATGATTGCAAACCTGTGTTGAAGAAAACACAAAAAACCATAAACCGAACATTAGAAGAGATTGTGAGAAAGAAAAATGATATTAGGGTTTTTGAAAAAAAGTATAGTATGAATGAACGCACATTTTTTTCGTATGTGTATTAGGGTTACCTAAGTTGTAGGGATTCTCCTACTTATCTCATATAATTGGTTGTCTAGCTTTATAGATTTGGGATTATAAGATTGATGCGTGGGAATCGCACCTTGCTTTACCTCTCGAGGGATCTCGCGAGGCTTACAACCCCCACCAGGCAGTGTACCTGATCGTTGTAGTATAGTATAGTGACAAGTACCGGGGGATTGATCGTTCAGCTTAGGAATAGTGTCGCTAGGATTAGAAAGCCTAATTAATAGTTCTAGAGATGAAAGATGATTATTTTTTTTTGTGTTTTTATATTTTATGAAAGCAATTAAAATCACGGGTTTTGAAGGAGTGGGCGGAATTAGTTGCTAATCAACTAACCCAAAAACTACTTTATAACTAATTAACTAATGAAAATGAAATTAAACTAATATTAAACTAAGGTTGTGAGCAGTGGTTGGAGAAATTGTGTTTACTTAGACTTCATTACTCCCTAGATATCTTTTACATGTTAATTACTTGTTACACTTGTATGAATGACGGGTTGTATTCCTTAATACCATTCGTGGAGTGGCATACATAACTCCCCAACTCTATGAGCTCTTATCTCCTCCTACACCATGACCCAGCACAACTATAGGGATTGTAAACAGTGGCTCATGCATTAAATACAACCAATAAAGACCTAGTACGCCTCGGTTCATGTTTCTTAAGACGTTCAAGCATGTTACCATTTGGAGATCTGCCAGTTTTCTTAAGCCTAACATATAATATCATTCATTCAAAACAAGAATAGACAAGTAATCAACATCTAGGTTTCATTAGATCTAAGCAAACACAAAGGAAATTTAGCCTAGCATAGTAGAATTAAGATAAGAACAAAAGATAGACAACCAACACATAGACATATTGATTGAATTAAGAGTATACTTATCTCAATTACAATGCAAGGTCTCAAGGGTTTGGAACCCTTGAAAAACCTGTAAAAGAGGCACCAAAATCGTCTTTAGGGTTTCACCAAAACTTCTCTCCCTTTAATGAAAAAACTAGAAAACTATATATAGGAAAATCGTCCTGACGGCGTCAAGAGTAAAATCTGACGCCGTCAACTCGCCGCCATATACTTCCTCGGACGCCCTAGATCCAATCGTGACGGCCTATGTGACGCCGTCACCACCCTCGGTAAATTAATCTTGGTCACTTTGACGCCGTCATCTCTTCATCTGACGCCTTCACAACCTTCGGTAAAATATTCATCCTTTCTGACGCCGTCAAGAGTAAATCCTTGACGCCGTCACCTTGTAATTCCAGCTTGGATTTGGTACTTTGTTGTTTTCTTCACTTTATGCTCCAAAAACGTCCAAAATAGCCTCTTTTCCAGAATTCACTCTCCAAACACCTAAAATCACAAAAGGAACGATTTAGGGCAATATTTGATCAAATAAATTCGGATTCGGGCTTAAATGACCCCCTAAAAACGGATCATTTTTCGCCTCATCATATACCCTTACACTTGAGATTTGCTTGTCCTCAAGCAAATGAGCTTTTATTCTACTCAAAAGACAAGTTAGGGGTCATTTAACACTAATATAAAAGTAATCACAACAAATAATCGTTCCACTAAAGACCAATAGACAAGCACGGAGGTCATACACAAGCACCTCACAAATAGTGTTTAGATACTCACATCTCTCGGGTGTAATAAAGTAATATAACATTATGGAAATGGAAGATATCTCTCACTACCTGTCATAGCAAAATAGATTACCATAGGCTTGGGAAAGGATCAAACCTCCACCACATGGCGTAAGCACCTAGGATAAACTATCAAAGAGGTCTTTTAAAGGGTTATAACGTTAGGTGTAGGGATATGAATTACACGGTTTTGTTGGATAAAGGGGATTTTACTGGTGGCGAGTTAACAATCTTAGTTAATTACATGTACAAGATGGCGTTGCTAAGCCAAGACTAGACTCGACTTAAGCTAATAAATGAAAAAAATAACAAAAACATAAAATGAACATAGAATAAAAACGGGATGGTAGTCCGTATGGTTTTTTTCTCTTTTTCTTTTCTATTTTTTTTTTCTTTTTCTTAATTTTTTCGATTTTTTTTTTTTTTTTTTTTTGCATACACTCTTACCCTACCATCCAAAATAATACATCATAGGGGTTTGAGCATTCCCCTTACACTTGAATCTTTACATACTTTACATTAAACTATTCTAATGACTCGAATTAAGAAAATCAAAACACTTGGAGCACTTTTAAGATTAACGTACATATGGGGGTAATAAGTGTTGTTCTTCCCCATTACTCCATAAAATAAGTACTTACCCATGAGTCCCAATCGTCCCAAAACAATATGTACAAGGATATGACTCGACTTAGCAACCATGTAATCAATTAGAAAGTTAACTTAGGGTTTAACAAATAACAATAATGCACTAAAAATGAGCGCATACACGGAAGGCTAAGGCGATTTGGGTGTACATTTAAGTGGGGTGTAACAAATTCTTCCTTTAAGTAAAATGCTTAAAGTTAGAAACGAAAAGATAGGCTCGGAGGGGTGTACTAGGGGTATCGTGTACTAAAAATGAGTACAACGCTAAGGGTGTGGGAAAAATTAGTTGACTTAACTAGCCAAGTAATATGACTTAAATGGTCAAGTAATCGTAATACGGGTTTAACACAAGGGTGATCCTAATGCCTCTTATCATGTAGTAAATCCTACTACACGAATGTAGTCTCACTAGCGGTCTCGGGATGCATCACTAACGCAAGTTCTAGAATCTAAATGCTACCGGTACACTCATAAGCACCAATAATAAATGCTTTTCCTATCAAAACTAAAGGCGAACCTCACATTTTTGGGTGGAAAATTTTTCTGAATATACGGTTATGTGCTAGTCATACAACCTCCTATCCATGAGACGCTTGCTATGGCTAAAGTTTCACTCCTAAATGTTGTAAAAAATTTTAAATTTGGCGCTAAAATTGCACTAACAAGTATTTCTCATAGTTTTATTACTCATCTACTATCAAACAAAACAAACTCAAGCGAAAGTGCATATGTAAGGTATCATCTTTTTACCCTCCCCTTACACTTAAGATGAACATTGTCCCCAATGTTCAAGTAAAGAATGTAAAAGTTAAAAGTAAAGAGAATGAATTCAAATACTCCCCTGATTCGCTCGGTATGGATTTTAGGTTGGCCAGGTTAAATCTTCCTCCAAGAAAACGAACAATTAAAGCTTCCCTTCCAGAATATAAATCATCTTCTTGTCTCAAATAACCTGTAAATCCTGGCAAAAGTAGACAAGGCAACCTCGCGTAAAATCGGCGGCATCCTATATAAGTTACTAAATCCTAGAAAACAAAGTAAGATATAATGCTTGTGGAATGAAGTTTGCAGATTTCCTGGAGATTATAAAACTTAATAATTCACAAAAACTTATAAGACTCCGTTAGAAAAACAAAATCGGTAAAATTTCCAGATTTTTGACTCCTGACGCCGTCAAGAGCAATTGCCTGACGCCGTCAGAATGAACCTGTAGAAATCTTTATGTTAAGTTTCCGGAAAATTTCTGGAAAAACTTTGTCCTACTTCCTGGAAAATCCTGCAAAACTACATTATGACTCAATACAAGCATTTGACTCTAACAATACGAATACACATGTTCATTAAATATTGTGGAGAATCATGATCGGTTGTTTCTTAAAAAACATATTTGGGGTTTCCCCTTACACTTATCTTTTGCAAAAATACCTTTAGGTTGAAGTTAAGACTAGGCTAAACAACATAATAAAGTATTTCCACATTTTAATTGAGAAACATGATCAACCAACAATAAAAATAAAACATGCATACGGAAGCAAATAACAATCAAACAATTAAAATCACACAAAACATGGGTTGCCTCCCAAGAAGCGCTTTTCTTTATTTACGAGTCTTGTAGCTAGACTCAAAGTCGTGGGTTACTACGTGATTTCATCATTGGTTCCATTCTCCGATTGTAAATATTCCTTGTAGAAACCAATCACCTTTTTCTCTATCGCCCCCATCATTGCTCGGGCAAACTCTTCATCAACTTTATACCTTGGTCCAAGGGCCAAGCAATTTTTGTAGTAAAGACTCCTTTTTTCCCATACATAGTCCATGCCCTTTTTCTTATCCTCCTTATCAATATCCTCAAAAGCACCAACATTATCCTGATCAAAACGAGATATAAAGCGGAATTCTTTCATCTTATTGGGCATCCTATAAGTGATACAATCGATGTTGCTTGCAAATCGAATCGTGCCCTCTACCTCATCATATTCTAACTTAGACTCCTCAACAAATGGTTTGCCAAACACAACATTGGATAATCGACAATCAATAACATTAGCAAGATCCTCCACAACCATAAAGTCGGTGACAAAAGTGAAATTACCAACAAAGACACATAAACCTTTGACTCTCCCGACAAAGTTACAAACTCCACCAGGGTACTTGGGATCCCTTCTAGGTTCAAGTCTTATGTTCACTATATCATTATAAACCGTTGAGGACATAATGTTGATTGGAGATTTAAAGTCAATGTAAGCATTGCTAATGTGCTTATATCCAATCATACATGGTATCTTAGCGCTCTTAGGATCGCCTCTCTTGATCTTAGGTTCAATTATGGTGAAGGGAGATCGCGGGTTATCAATAAGGTTATTATAGTATGCAATCTCCTCCTTAGTGGGGTATAGGTTAAAGTGGTCGTTAAGCCTCGGATCCATTTCCTCTTCTGGTCTCTTAATAACACTCACAAAGTCATCAGGCCCTAGGTCCTTATTTGAATACAAGACGGTTGCTAGGTCGCTAAACGTATGTTCGAGTTCAATCTTGATCAACCTATTAAGCTCTCTAAGCTCCCTAATCTCACTCTCAATTTGTTCACGTAACACAGCCACTTCACTAGGGGAAAGGGGTGGATTCGCGTTTTCCATAATGGTCAACGGAATAGTCAATGAGTTTAATTTACTAACAAATGCACAAAGAAATAAGATAGACTAAAGAAGACCTAAAAATAAAAATAAAATCTTACTAGAAAGGAATCTAGCAAGTAGACCTAATAAAAAGAAATCCTAACCTAGACAATAACTATTCCCCGGGCTGCGGCGCCAAAAACTTGATGCGTGGGAATCGCACCTTGCTTTACCTCTCGAGGGATCTCGCGAGGCTTACAACCCCCACCAGGCAGTGTACCTGATCGTTGTAGTATAGTATAGTGACAAGTACCGGGGGATTGATCGTTCAGCTTAGGAATAGTGTCGCTAGGATTAGAAAGCCTAATTAATAGTTCTAGAGATGAAAGATGATTATTTTTTTTTGTGTTTTTATATTTTATGAAAGCAATTAAAATCTCGGGTTTTGAAGGAGTGGGCGGAATTAGTTGCTAATCAACTAACCCAAAAACTACTTTATAACTAATTAACTAATGAAAATGAAATTAAACTAATATTAAACTAAGGTTGTGAGCAGTGGTTGGAGAAATTGTGTTTACTTAGACTTCATTACTCCCTAGATATCTTTTACATGTTAATTACTTGTTACACTTGTATGAATGACGGGTTGTATTCCTTAATACCATTCGTGGAGTGGCATACATAACTCCCCAACTCTATGAGCTCTTATCTCCTCCTACACCATGACCCAGCACAACTATAGGGATTGTAAACAGTGGCTCATGCATTAAATACAACCAATAAAGACCTAGTACGCCTCGGTTCATGTTTCTTAAGACGTTCAAGCATGTTACCATTTGGAGATCTGCCAGTTTTCTTAAGCCTAACATATAATATCATTCATTCAAAACAAGAATAGACAAGTAATCAACACATAATCAACATCTAGGTTTCATTAGATCTAAGCAAACACAAAGGAAATTTAGCCTAGCATAGTAGAATTAAGATAAGAACAAAAGATAGACAACCAACACATAGACATATTGATTGAATTAAGAGTATACTTATCTCAATTACAATGCAAGGTCTCAAGGGTTTGGAACCCTTGAAAAACCTGTAAAAGAGGCACCAAAATCATCTTTAGGGTTTCACCAAAACTTCTCTCCCTTTAATGAAAAAACTAGAAAACTATATATAGGAAAATCGTCCTGACGGCGTCAAGAGTAAAATCTGACGCCGTCAACTCGCCGCCATATACTTCCTCGGACGCCCTAGATCCAATCGTGACGGCCTATGTGACGCCGTCACCACCCTCGGTAAATTAATCTTGGTCACTTTGACGCCGTCATCTCTTCATCTGACGCCTTCACAACCTTCGGTAAAATATTCATCCTTTCTGACGCCGTCAAGAGTAAATCCTTGACGCCGTCACCTTGTAATTCCAGCTTGGATTTGGTACTTTGTTGTTTTCTTCACTTTATGCTCCAAAAACGTCCAAAATAGCCTCTTTTCCAGAATTCACTCTCTAAACACCTAAAATCACAAAAGGAACGATTTAGGGCAATATTTGATCAAATAAATTCGGATTCGGGCTTAAATGACCCCCTAAAAACGGATCATTTTTCGCCTCATCATATACCCTTACACTTGAGATTTGCTTGTCCTCAAGCAAATGAGTTTTTATTCTACTCAAAAGACAAGTTAGGGGTCATTTAACACTAATATAAAAGTAATCACAACAAATAATCGTTCCACTAAAGACCAATAGACAAGCCCGGAGGTCATACACAAGCACCTCACAAATAGTGTTTAGATACTCACATCTCTCGGGTGTAATAAAGTAATATAACATTATGGAAATGGAAGATATCTCTCACTACCTGTCATAGCAAAATAGATTACCATAGGCTTGGGAAAGGATCAAACCTCCACCACATGGCGTAAGCACCTAGGATAAACTATCAAAGAGGTCTTTTAAAGGGTTATAACGTTAGGTGTAGGGATATGAATTACACGGTTTTGTTGGATAAAGGGGATTTTACTGGTGGCGAGTTAACAATCTTAGTTAATTACATGTACAAGATGGCGTTGCTAAGCCAAGACTAGACTCGACTTAAGCTAATAAATGAAAAAAATAACAAAAACATAAAATGAACATAGAATAAAAACGGGATGGTAGTCCGTATGGTTTTTTTCTCTTTTTCTTTTCTATTTTTTTTTTCTTTTTCTTAATTTTTTCGATTTTTTTTTTTTTTTTTTTTTTTTTTTTTTTTTTTTTTTTTTTTTTGCATACACTCTTACCCTACCATCCAAAATAATACATCATAGGGGTTTGAGCATTCCCCTTACACTTGAATCTTTACATACTTTACATTAAACTATTCTAATGACTCGAATTAAGAAAATCAGAACACTTGGAGCACTTTTAAGATTAACGTACATATGGGGGTAATAAGTGTTGTTCTTCCCCATTACTCCATAAAATAAGTACTTACCCATGAGTCCCAATCGTCCCAAAACAATATGTACAAGGATATGACTCGACTTAGCAACCATGTAATCAATTAGAAAGTTAACTTAGGGTTTAACAAATAACAATAATGCACTAAAAATGAGCGCATACACGGAAGGCTAAGGCGATTTGGGTGTACATTTAAGTGGGGTGTAACAAATTCTTCCTTTAAGTAAAATGCTTAAAGTTAGAAACGAAAAGATAGGCTCGGAGGGGTGTAC
Organism: Artemisia argyi; assembly: GCA_030686995.1. Lineage (NCBI taxonomy): Eukaryota > Viridiplantae > Streptophyta > Magnoliopsida > Asterales > Asteraceae > Artemisia > Artemisia argyi. The sequence goes on along the minus strand of CM060690.1, from coordinate 130,401,776 downwards.
TAGGGGTATCGTGTACTAAAAATGAGTACAACGCTAAGGGTGTGGGAAAAATTAGTTGACTTAACTAGCCAAGTAATATGACTTAAATGGTCAAGTAATCGTAATACGGGTTTAACACAAGGGTGATCCTAATGCCTCTTATCATGTAGTAAATCCTACTACACGAATGTAGTCTCACTAGCGGTCTCGGGATGCATCACTAACGCAAGTTCTAGAATCTAAATGCTACCGGTACACTCATAAGCACCAATAATAAATGCTTTTCCTATCAAAACTAAAGGCGAACCTCACATTTTTGGGTGGAAAATTTTTCTGAATATACGGTTATGTGCTAGTCATACAATCTCCTATCCATGAGACGCTTGCTATGGCTAAAGTTTCACTCCTAAATGTTGTAAAAAATTTTAAATTTGGCGCTAAAATTGCACTAACAAGTATTTCTCATAGTTTTATTACTCATCTACTATCAAACAAAACAAACTCAAGCGAAAGTCCATATGTAAGGTATCATCTTTTTACCCTCCCCTTACACTTAAGATGAACATTGTCCCCAATGTTCAAGTAAAGAATGTAAAAGTTAAAAGTAAAGAGAATGAATTCAAATACTCCCCTGATTCGCTCGGTATGGATTTTAGGTTGGCCAGGTTAAATCTTCCTCCAAGAAAACGAACAATTAAAGCTTCCCTTCCAGAATATAAATCATCTTCTTGTCTCAAATAACCTGTAAATCCTGGCAAAAGTAGACAAGGCAACCTCGCGTAAAATCGGCGGCATCCTATATAAGTTACTAAATCCTAGAAAACAAAGTAAGATATAATGCTTGTGGAATGAAGTTTGCAGATTTCCTGGAGATTATAAAACTTAATAATTCACAAAAACTTATAAGACTCCGTTAGAAAAACAAAATCGGTAAAATTTCCAGATTTTTGACTCCTGACGCCGTCAAGAGCAATTGCCTGACGCCGTCAGAATGAACCTGTAGAAATCTTTATGTTAAGTTTCCGGAAAATTTCTGGAAAAACTTTGTCCTACTTCCTGGAAAATCCTGCAAAACTACATTATGACTCAATACAAGCATTTGACTCTAACAATACGAATACACATGTTCATTAAATATTGTGGAGAATCATGATCGGTTGTTTCTTAAAAAACATATTTGGGGTTTCCCCTTACACTTATCTTTTGCAAAAATACCTTTAGGTTGAAGTTAAGACTAGGCTAAACAACATAATAAAGTATTTCCACATTTTAATTGAGAAACATGATCAACCAACAATAAAAATAAAACATGCATACGGAAGCAAATAACAATCAAACAATTAAAATCACACAAAACATGGGTTGCCTCCCAAGAAGCGCTTTTCTTTATTTACGAGTCTTGTAGCTAGACTCAAAGTCGTGGGTTACTACGTGATTTCATCATTGGTTCCATTCTCCGATTGTAAATATTCCTTGTAGAAACCAATCACCTTTTTCTCTATCGCCCCCATCATTGCTCGGGCAAACTCTTCATCAACTTTATACCTTGGTCCAAGGGCCAAGCAATTTTTGTAGTAAAGACTCCTTTTTTCCCATACATAGTCCATGCCCTTTTTCTTATCCTCCTTATCAATATCCTCAAAAGCACCAACATTATCCTGATCAAAACGAGATATAAAGCGGAATTCTTTCATCTTATTGGGCATCCTATAAGTGATACAATCGATGTTGCTTGCAAATCGAATCGTGCCCTCTACCTCATCATATTCTAACTTAAACTCCTCAACAAATGGTTTGCCAAACACAACATTGGATAATCGACAATCAATAACATTAGCAAGATCCTCCACAACCATAAAGTCGGTGACAAAAGTGAAATTACCAACAAAGACACATAAACCTTTGACTCTCCCGACAAAGTTACAAACTCCACCAGGGTACTTGGGATCCCTTCTAGGTTCAAGTCTTATGTTCACTATATCATTATAAACCGTTGAGGACATAATGTTGATTGGAGATTTAAAGTCAATGTAAGCATTGCTAATGTGCTTATATCCAATCATACATGGTATCTTAGCGCTCTTAGGATCGCCTCTCTTGATCTTAGGTTCAATTATGGTGAAGGGAGATCGCGGGTTATCAATAAGGTTATTATAGTATGCAATCTCCTCCTTAGTGGGGTATAGGTTAAAGTGGTCGTTAAGCCTCGGATCCATTTCCTCTTCTGGTCTCTTAATAACACTCACAAAGTCATCAGGCCCTAGGTCCTTATTTGAATACAAGACGGTTGCTAGGTCGCTAAACGTATGTTCGAGTTCAATCTTGATCAACCTATTAAGCTCTCTAAGCTCCCTAATCTCACTCTCAATTTGTTCACGTAACACAGCCACTTCACTAGGGGAAAGGGGTGGATTCGCGTTTTCCATAATGGTCAACGGAATAGTCAATGAGTTTAATTTACTAACAAATGCACAAAGAAATAAGATAGACTAAAGAAGACCTAAAAATAAAAATAAAATCTTACTAGAAAGGAATCTAGCAAGTAGACCTAATAAAAAGAAATCCTAACCTAGACAATAACTATTCCCCGGGCTGCGGCGCCAAAAACTTGATGCGTGGGAATCGCACCTTGCTTTACCTCTCGAGGGATCTCGCGAGGCTTACAACCCCCACCAGGCAGTGTACCTGATCGTTGTAGTATAGTATAGTGACAAGTACCGGGGGATTGATCGTTCAGCTTAGGAATAGTGTCGCTAGGATTAGAAAGCCTAATTAATAGTTCTAGAGATGAAAGATGATTATTTTTTTTTGTGTTTTTATATTTTATGAAAGCAATTAAAATCTCGGGTTTTGAAGGAGTGGGCGGAATTAGTTGCTAATCAACTAACCCAAAAACTACTTTATAACTAATTAACTAATGAAAATGAAATTAAACTAATATTAAACTAAGGTTGTGAGCAGTGGTTGGAGAAATTGTGTTTACTTAGACTTCATTACTCCCTAGATATCTTTTACATGTTAATTACTTGTTACACTTGTATGAATGACGGGTTGTATTCCTTAATACCATTCGTGGAGTGGCATACATAACTCCCCAACTCTATGAGCTCTTATCTCCTCCTACACCATGACCCAGCACAACTATAGGGATTGTAAACAGTGGCTCATGCATTAAATACAACCAATAAAGACCTAGTACGCCTCGGTTCATGTTTCTTAAGACGTTCAAGCATGTTACCATTTGGAGATCTGCCAGTTTTCTTAAGCCTAACATATAATATCATTCATTCAAAACAAGAATAGACAAGTAATCAACACATAATCAACATCTAGGTTTCATTAGATCTAAGCAAACACAAAGGAAATTTAGCCTAGCATAGTAGAATTAAGATAAGAACAAAAGATAGACAACCAACACATAGACATATTGATTGAATTAAGAGTATACTTATCTCAATTACAATGCAAGGTCTCAAGGGTTTGGAACCCTTGAAAAACCTGTAAAAGAGGCACCAAAATCGTCTTTAGGGTTTCACCAAAACTTCTCTCCCTTTAATGAAAAAACTAGAAAACTATATATAGGAAAATCGTCCTGACGGCGTCAAGAGTAAAATCTGACGCCGTCAACTCGCCGCCATATACTTCCTCGGATGCCCTAGATCCAATCGTGACGGCCTATGTGACGCCGTCACCACCCTCGGTAAATTAATCTTGGTCACTTTGACGCCGTCATCTCTTCATCTGACGCCTTCACAACCTTCGGTAAAATATTCATCCTTTCTGACGCCGTCAAGAGTAAATCCTTGACGCCGTCACCTTGTAATTCCAGCTTGGATTTGGTACTTTGTTGTTTTCTTCACTTTATGCTCCAAAAACGTCCAAAATAGCCTCTTTTCCAGAATTCACTCTCTAAACACCTAAAATCACAAAAGGAACGATTTAGGGCAATATTTGATCAAATAAATTCGGATTCGGGCTTAAATGACCCCCTAAAAAACGGATCATTTTTCGCCTCATCAAAGATATAATCAAAAAAAAATGTGTTGCTCTAGTGGTTATCATGTTTGTTTGTTGACAAACAATCCCAGGTTCGAATCCAGATCAATGCATGATTTTTTTAATAAAAAAATCCAAAATTGTAAGAAATAAATTGTTTTCCAAAAAATAAAAATTTCATATTACAAATTAGAATTAAATAATTTAGTAAATCTGCACTGCCCAGTCATTGATTAGTCATCAATGACTGGACAATGACCGTATAATGCTGACGTGTCCATTAAGTTATATATATATATATATATATATATATATATATATATATATATATATATATATATATATATATATATATATATATATATAATTGAAATCAAATGAGAACTTTCTTAAAGTTATAAAAATGAGAACCAACCAAAATCTCACAAATGACACTCAACTTAAAAGAAAATAAAAACATAATTAATTAAAACTAAAATTGTTAAAGATTTGATGGGTTTTCTTATGAAAATTGACGTAAACTAAGTGATACACTTTGATTCAACGTATAATGTGTATCAAGATTTAGTATTGTGTATCAAGTTTTTAGTTGTTGTTGTGTATTAGGTGTATCAATTTATGTGTAAGAAATTAGTTTTTTGAGATTTTAATTTATATGTAAAATTAAAT